>VWZO01012525.1:188474-217958 GCA_013396975.1 Bucco capensis
GGGCAAGCTGCTCTAGTTGGGGATGTCCCTGCCACTGCAGGGGGGTTGGACTAGATGAGCTCCAGAGGTCCCTTCCAACCCAAACCATTCTGTGATTCTATGAGATTAGCCATAGCACAAGGAGAGGGGAAGGGCAGCAAAAGACCATGACCATAGAACTTGCTGAACCCACATGGGAGACAAGCATGTAAGATAAGAAATAGTTCCACTATTTATGGTAAAAAGGCACTCTCAGTACATACTTTTAGGTGGACAACTCAGGAAAGGAATCACTAGATGGAAAAAATAAGTGAAAACTTTGTGGCTGACATATAATGATATTGGCAAAATACAACATTTTACTAGGCCAGAGTTGGCACTAACAGAAGCAATGTGTTCCAGATCAATTGGTAAAATGGAACTGAATAATATTGGGTATCTGTGTGGGTTGAGTGAGTAAGCAAAGCTCACAGAATGTGATGTTTCTTGCAGCCAGGTGAAGTTGCATGGTGCATCTTGTTGACCTTTGAGCCTGGAATGTTGAAGCTCAGCTGATCTGGGTAAGTCTGCCCAAGCTAGAAGGTTGATTATTCCTTAAGGATGGAGTAGCTTAAAAAGAAATGCTATTTGTGGTTTTATGCCTACTTTTACCACTGGAAGATGTAAATGTCATTATCATGGATGTCTGAAATTTAGTATTGCTTTCTGTCATAATAGTCATTAGTCTCCTTTTGGTTGCTTTTACTTGCTTTTTCTGGAATATACTTCTGCAGTCCTTAGCATTACTGCTGTTTTGTAGCAAGTCTATGAGGAGTTTTTCTACTTCCTAGGCCTTTGATACCTCCCTTAGGTTCTCTTGGTGGTAAAGGGAGAAATGTTAAGTTCCACTGAATTCTGGTTTAGAGCACAGTTTCTCTCCATTTGCTGCAAAGGAAGTGTGAGGAGACTGGCTTATTGCATCCCCTGCCTAAAGTTATGAAGTATATCAAGTATTACTTTTTGTTTCATGAAGTATATCAAGTATTACTTTTTGTTTCACGAAGTATATCAAGTATTACCCTTTGTGTCATGAAGCATATCAAGTATTACCCTTTGTGTCATGAAGCATATCAAGTATTACCCTTTGTGTCATGAAGCATATCAAGTATTACTCTTGCTTTATGTCATGAAGCATATCAAGTATTACCCTTTGTGTCACGAAGCATATCAAGTATTACTCTTGCTTTGCGTCACGAAGCATATCAAGTATTACTCTTGCTTTGCGTCACGAAGCNTTGCTCTTGCTTTGCGTCGGGAAGCATGTCGAGTATTGCTCTTGCTTTGCGTCGGGAAGCATGTCGAGTATTGCTCTTGCTTTGCGTCGGGAAGCATGTCGAGTATTGCTCTTGCTTTGCGTCGGGAAGCATGTCGAGTATTGCTCTTGCTTTGCGTCGGGAAGCATGTCGAGTATTGCTCTTGCTTTGCGTCATTAAGAAAATCCCCATTTTTTTCCCTCATTTCTCCACCAATTTGAAAATACTAGCTATGAAGAGCAGTACAAGAATAGATGCCAGCAGCTTTGGTAGTAGCTCTGAGGAATAAGCAAGCTCAGGGACTGGAGAAGAAAGCTGAAATTGCAACTTGACTGGGTGAAAGGAGTATTGCTTGTAAAGTAGAGAGAGAATGACACTGAGTTTACTCTTCCTTTGCTGTTTTCTGTAGCTATCCTTTTGCTTACACTCTTAAGAAGATAAGTGAGCCCATGTTGAAGGCAACTCACTTGCTTCCCTGTGAATCAGGAGGCTGCAACATGTGTGTTTTTCCATAGGGAGTGAATATAAATATTTGGATAGGATTCTGCTAAGGCCAACCTTTCTTCTGGCCTTTTAGTTCAGCCTTTTCTTTTCTTCAGCTTCCCAGCTTCTTGGCTTGTTCTGTGTCCTCCCCACTTGAGGTATCTATTTTGTTTCTCCTGTCTGCTGCAGAAGGCTGTGCACAGGAAATATGACCATGTCAGAAGCAGCCTTCTAGGAAGAGGCATGTGCTGAATCTGGCCCTAGAAGTAATTACAGGAAGGTGTAAAGAGGCCAAGAGGATTTTTCTCTGGCATTCTTCAGCCTCTTATTTTTCCTGCTTTGCTTCTCTCCTTAGAAGCTGGCTTGGAGTTACAGTAGGTGATGAAGTGTTTTAAAAACAATACAGTGTTAAAAACATTAGTGATACTACTTCTTTCTGATTTTTTTTTTTTCTTTTAGCACTTGCATGAGCATCTTGTGTTTCAAATTGAGTAAGGAAAAGCATAAAAAAAACTAAAGGGAAACCTTGAACTGAGTCCATTCAAGTTTTCATTTGTAGACTTTCTGTAGAATAATTTCCCAAGAAATAGAGTGGAAGTCTTACTGCTTGGATACTTAAAAGTCAGCTGGACAAATATTTAGGAAAATACATTGTAAGGAACACTCCTATTATCAAAAAATAGATATCATCACCTAAGAGCCATTGCTTCTTAAGTAGATGCTGCTCTCAGCATCTCTCATCACCAACACAACCTTGCAGAGCTTATCTCTGTTTGCTGGTCTGTGCAGAGGACTTGAGCTGGGGTAGGGGTCTGTGATCTGAGGGCTATTCAAAAGAGTGGGATCTCAAACAATGTGTTATATGGAAAAAACTGTGTGTGAATTTATAAGGAGTCCACTGAACTGTGCATTAATGGATTTAAATGTCTTTATTTTTCTGTGTGATAGTCCAACAACAGCTAATGAGTGGGTGACATGCAATGCCAATGAAGAATCAAAGGTAACACTGAGATCAGGGAGCCTAGGTGATTAGAACTTGAAAGGATAAATGTTATTAGTATATTTATGATTTAAGGACAGATGGTGCTGAGTTGAGCTGAGGGAGCTTGGAAAAACACAGTTGGCAAGCAATGACTCTTTATTTTGGTTAATAAGACACTCAAGATTGCAGATGCTGTTGCAGAGCTCAGCTTGATTACATAAAGCATGTAGAAGATGGATAAGGTTAAGCTTTTGCACACACTGAACTCATTCTTCAGCTGTCTCCACAGAGGCCTGGAGATAGATGCCCTTCTCTTCCCTGGCCCAAATCCTCTTCCAGTCCCTCTTTCCGATCTGCAGTAGAAACTGGAACTGGAGTGCATGCTGGCAGCCCAGAAGCACAATGGCATCCTGGGCTGCAGCAAGAGAAGCGTGGCCAGCAGNCTTGCATTCCCTTACCTAGGGGCAGGCTGTAGGATCACAAGACTCTCCTAGGATTTCTGGGCCTTGGTTTCTTCCTTGCCCAAAATACAAATCCATAAAGGTAATTTGAGAAGTAGTGGCAGAAGGAGAAACTGCTGTTTGCTGCTCCAGGATGGTGTTTCACTCCTTGGAGCACTTTGGTTTCTGTTCTGCTCTGCCCAGAGCTGTAGTCATTGCTTTTGTTCTGGCCTCACCACCTTCATCTCTGCAGTGCTCAACAAACACTTAAAATATCTCTCTATCTCTCCAAATGTATCATTTTAAATTCATAATAGCATGGGAAAATAAGAAGCAGCAATGCTTTGTGTGGTTTAGTAGGAATCTATTCCTTTAAGATACTAATTGCTCAAGAATCTTTCATTCTCTAAACCAACTCAGGTAGGTTTATGTTCCTGAGTCTGAGCAGCAGTTTATTTCAAGTTGTATCTCCTTTCTTCTGCTCTCCTACAAAGCCATTGTCATATTTACTTCCTTAGACTGTCAATCAACTCAATCATTTTAGCATTTCCTAATCCAGTAGTCAAATCCCTGGGACCAGACATGTAAGTAGCTTTTGGCCAGCTTGATAAAATGTTGGAACTGTGTTTGTATCCACAAATGTTTATATAGTATTAAGCTTATTTGGCTAGAATAAAACAATCTGTACTGCAGAAACTTGACCACTAGTATGAAAGAAATATGACAGCAAAGTAGCAGTGGTAAAACACCAATGAAAATTAAGGTCTATTATTATGTTTGAGTATATATTGATGGAAGGACATCAGTTGGTTAGAAGATCAGGCAGCAGATAAAGTCAAGGAATAATGTGTTTATATTACTTACAGCACACCTATAATTAAGGATTATTAAAATCAAATCAGCTTTCTTTTCATTTTAATGAAACAAAATGCTGCATATGATGTCAGGAAAAGTACAGAGAGGAGAAGTTCAGCCCTTAGTTGCCTGCCACAGGTTTATATAGTTGAATGGCAAAGCTCTTTCTTTCTGTATGCCAGCTCTAGTTAATTATCCAGGCTGAAATCCTGCAGTAGAAGTCTCAACTTTTATCCAGCACAGCATTTTGCCCCAAGGCTTTAATGCAAATTTTCAGTATTTTGAGAACATTACTGGGGCTTGACTACAAGCTCAGATTGGTCTTTATTGACCAGTTTAATAGCAAATGCCTACAAGAATGTTTGCCTTAAAACACTTGAGTACAAAGAGTGCTTTTTGAGCCACAGGACAGGCCCAGTACTACAAGGCCTTTAGACTACTAACCATGTCATTCCCATTGCTTTTCACAAGGTGAGGACAACACCATCAATTCCTTTGTGGACCTGTGCATGAATATAAAGTACCTGACACTCTGACCTGTTCAAACTCTGCTATGGACTTTAATACCCTGCAGCACCACTTCAATCTTGGAAGCTGTCATTCTTTTCATCTCTTTCCCACCATCAGGAAGCTGTCCTTCACATGGGAGTGTGGCTAATTCACCAGTTTCCAATACAGCTTTTAAAGACACAGCAGACTGGGCCCAACTAGAGCAGTGAATATTGAATATTCTTGGAGGAAAAAAAAGATTTCCTTTTGGTTTAGTGTTGAAAAGGATAAAAGAACCCTAGCTTCATGTGAGAAATGCTCTCAGGTGTCATTTGGTCACAGACCTAAGATACTTCTCCATCACTTTGCAGCAGAATCTCAGGCAAGGGAATTTATCTACCCCTACTTGCACACTCACCCTGAAGGAAGAGGAAATCGTTGTTATTACAACAAAAAGGGTACAGCTTCAGGTTTTGCAGCTCTACTAAACACTTTTTCCACTGTCATGAATCCATGCAGTCCCTATCTCCTAGGACATGCACTTGTAGCTTTTTAGACAGGAGACAGTCACCTAGTTATGCTAAGCAGACATTACTCTGCAAAACCTCTATACAGAGTTAAAAATGTCTTGTGAATTAAGCCTCTGATAGAGGAAGAAAACTGCAGGAACTTGAGGAGTCCTGGTTAGAAGACAGGGATTTTTATTTCCTTTCATTGTGTGTAGTGGCTATCAGCTATGAGCACTCAAGGGCCTGCATTGGGCAGCAAGTATAACCTTTGAGCTCATTTCCAGTTAGCAATTTAAAGATAGGTAAACTAATTGATAAGATTATTTGAACAAAAATCATAATCCTAAAAGGGTTCATTTTTCTAAGCTGTGTGCTAGTTGAGGGTAGATTGTGCTCCCATTTCTTTGAAGAACTTTTAAGGAGAGATGTTGACAAACTCACCAAGGGTCAGCCCCATTTGATAAGGAAAAGAGCAAAATTAACCTGGCTGATTTGGGCTGAAGAGATTACAAAGAGCTCTCAGAATGCCTTCTAGGAATACACTGTATGTAGCAGAGGAGGGTTTGGAGATGAGGGGAAAGAGAAGGAACAAGCATCTGGGGAATGTACATTATCCAAGCGACACAACTGGGCCTTGGAGAGGGTAAGAGTGTAGAGCATGCTGGCTGGATCTGTGTGTGGCACATCCAGCAACAGCTGCTAAAGGGACAACTACTGCCAGATGACACCAGAGTTGAAGGAAATTGAATGTATGGCTTAGGGGAATTACTGCAGGAGGGAAGCAAAACTGAGCAGCAGGAGAGTAGCTGTCTCTATACCCTGTTCCAGGAACAAATATTGTTGTAAATGAGCTCATTCCTATGTCACTCTTCCAGAGAACTAAGTGCTAATCCACCAACAATTGACCCTTCAACTGCACAATATTTTTGTAGAGATTTATTTTGAGAGTTGTGGGACATTCTTGGAGGTAGATTTAACCAGGCCATGGCTGAGTGCCACTTGCTGCCCCTTCACTGCCTGCTCCTTGCTGACCAGAGATGCTTTTGTTAGTTTAATTGTATAATGGATAGACCAGATAGATAAAGATGCCCTAAATGAACCTGAACCACCCCAAATCCTGATAGCCAGTGGCTCATTTACCTAGCACATGTAGGTAAGGAGTTAGTTTGCCTCCATGGTTATATAGATGCTCTAGAGGTTGTAGTTAGGTTCTAAAAACATTCTATGACTTTTCTCTCTCTTGTTTTTTGAGGCATTCAAGAAGCAAAATCCAGTGACTGACAGATCACTCTGTATTTGTCAATGATTTTCCCTTATGCAGTTTATGGTCTGGCTGAAAAAGAAGCCATGTGTCACAAGGGGTGCCAGGATGTTCACTTCACAGGCCTATTTTCAGCACACTCTCTCCAGAATTTAACTTAAATCTAATTTTCAGTAAGTCTTGCTCTCTTCAAAAGAGAATTAGAATCTAACCACTGCTGGAAAGTGGGAGAAATCAAACCCCTGTCCTTTTACAGCCATCACTAAAGACCAATAAATACTGATTCTCCAAACAAAGCAGTCAATGAAATGAGAAATCATTAACAAACAGCTACAGAGATGACTGCCTTATTTGTTTATGCCAGTTCTGAGTATTTTTGGTTATTTAGATGAACCTTGTGCATGCATTCTAACACCTTTAGTCAGCTTTGCTGGGAATCTTGTGTGTAAATCCTGGAGATATTTGATGGGAGAGCAGTATTTGGTAGTTGCTGGCCTACAGCACAGAACCATCTGTAAGTCATTGAGAGGCAGAATCAATGAAAGCTCCTAAAGTTGGAAAATAGCAGGGATAAATGGATTTGTTTTTTCTGTTAAAATTTACAACAATCAAAACTTTGGAGCTGCTGTAGTGAACAGCAAGAATTAGAGCAACAAGAGAGTGACTGAAGGGGAAGAGGTTAGAATTAAGAATAAGCAGATCTTTGTACTCCCTTCTCGGGCTGCAAATGTGCTTTTGAGGAGCACTAAATCCAGCAGGATGTACATCTGAAGAAACAGGTTCTTCAGCAGAGATTACTGCCACTTTGTGCTTTCAGTTGCTCTCTGTTTTATAAATGCCATGCTTTAATTTGTCCCAATAACACAACAACATTGCTGTTGTTTTCCAGGGCAATTTTCTGTTTACTGTTTGACATGTAAGTCATACACAGAAGTCAGAGATAATACCTTTCATACATTTTTCTGGATTTTATTCATGTTACAAATATAGGTGATGATTTTTCTTGGTCTGGGGACAGGAGAGCAAATTCCTGCCATTGTATTCAAACAGCAGCTTTAGAAGTTGTGTGGGTGGAAGGTAACTTAAACACCAGGATGGAAAGTTGTAGGGATACACTACCACTGATAGAATGCAAGGTACAGCTGCATTTGGGAATGATTTCTTATCTTTGAGGATCTTAGAGTAGGAACCATAGTAGTCACATAGTGCTAACCCTAGCTTTGTATTCTCCCTTTTCACTTGCTCATCTGAGTGATGGCAGACTGGGGAGTCAAAACTGGGACTTTTTGTTGGGATGGCAAAACTGCTGTTTTGGACCTAGTGATCTCTCTCAGGCTAGTTAGTTCTTTGTATGTGGAGGAATAGAAAAAAAGAGAGAGGGAGCAGTTCCTCAGCTGTTTCTCTCAGTCTCTCAACGGCCATTGTTCCTGCATTCACACAGATCCAGCACAGCTTCCCAAGTCATTAGTGGCTTTAGCTGATGGTTATTAAAATTGGTGGGACTGTCAGGCCTTCTTCCAAGCTAAGGAGACTACATGATGTGGACTATATTCAACAGCTCAGCTTAGCACCTCTAATAAATGTGAGATGTCTATTTCTGAGCCACACTAACTGACCCAGTGTCACTGAAAGGAGTAGGTACAGTTTGTAAGCCTCAGGGCAAGAGAACTCAATAAAACTTCCAAGCTAATAACTTTATCTCTTCTTATCCCTGTGAGTCTGTGAGTCATTTGCTGTGGCTTGGATGATGCACAGAAACATGATTATTCATCTTAGTCTTGAAGCTGCTGTTGTCAATAGAAATGTCTAGTAAGAGTGCAAAAGCTGAAACTTTGGGGTATTGGTTTGGTTTGTTTGCAAAGTAAGTTTTCTAGTGCTGCTTAATAACAAAATTCAAGCCCCTGGAGTATTCACCAGCAGACTATGCTTATCTAATTTCATATTTTTTAGCCAGCCAAAGTGAGATATGTTCATATGTGCTAATATTCAGTCCTTTATCTCCTAAGACATTTCTCCCCTCAGGTATAACTGTTTCAAACAGAAAGACAAGTCTTTTTGAGCATATTGTTAAAATACAATCATTCCCTCCCAGGAATGCTTTGAAGTCAAGTGTTTATGCTTAGTTAGATTTACAAATGTCTAACACAAATACATCAGTTCCCAAGATGTATGTTCTGCTTCAACCAAGTGATTAGTTATGAAATTGTGCATTAATAAAAACAGTTGGTTCTCTTTGTAGTTCAACTCCCCTTGCCCTCTCTCTATATACAGTAATGTCAAATAGCTCTCTGCAGTACTTTTCAGTGACTATAACTATACTATAATCATAATATCTGAATTTATATTATGCATGAAAGGTCATGGCCTATGAGGAAGTCAGTTTCTTTTCATGCATGTCCTCCTTAAGAGCTAGCACTTAGGGAAGGGAGGCAAAAGGCAAAGAACACAGGCACTGCAAAGAGTATGATCCAAAGCCTTGATCCTGTAAAAAAAAAAAAAAGGCACATCTATAACAGGACATTTGGTGAATAATGGAAAACATACAGGAAAGATTCCTACAGATCAGGGAATATGTGACTTTCAGTACCAAAAGGAGGCCTGGATCTTGTAACCCAAATGAAAACTAGAACTATATCATACCTCTATGAGGTTGCCCATGTCAGAGAGTAGAATTTACCTCCTTCATTACTAGTGTAAGAGAGAAAGATTTACACTTGCATCTCTTACTAATATATTACACTAATATAAGAACACCAGAGAACTTGTAAAGAAATACCAGATCCAGACAGGACAGAAATGTAAAGATTCTGGCTCCCTACAAGCCCTCCCATCTCCTCTAAGTGTGGTCTTTTTCTCTCCTGCCCCTTAATTTACTATTTAATATTGCTTTTTCTTCAGCTGGTCTCACACACGCTTCCAGTTTGCAGCTACAGAGCTAGAGAGGCAAAGGCCTTGGACTTAGAACCATAGAATCCTAGAATGGTTTGGGTTGGAAGGGAGCTCTGGAGCTCATCTAGTCCAACCCCCCTGCACTGGGTAGGGACATCCCCAACTAGAGCAGCTTGCCCAGAGCCCTGGCAAGCCTCACCTGCAATGCCTCCAGGGATGGGAACTCAACCACCTCCCTGGGCAACCTGGGCCAGTGTTCCACCACCCTNTACTTGGTGTACTTGCTGAGGAAGGAGCAGAACCAGGCTCATATTAGCTAACTAGTGGGACTCTCCTCTTCCTTCCTCTCCATTCTGTATTGGAAAGATGTCAGAACCATCCCAGCTATCACCCTTTTGGTACTACCAGGAGAATAGCATGCTCAGCTACCCAGGCAGCTGCCTGCTGCACCCATGCCTCATCTGATCCTGTTAGGAGCAGTCTTTGGGAGCTTTGCAATGTGCTGCCATGCTGTGAGTATGGATTTGCAGCAGTAAAAGGGGGTAAGCTTTGTTCATACATTTTCTATGAGTAGTCCCTTTCCTTCTATTTTCTAAAAGGAAAATTAATTTGTGAACTCTCAGTGAAGGAATCTATCCATTTGAAGCAAAGGAAGAGTCCTCTTTCAGTTATATAGAAATGTCCTCATGATATTTTGAATCTCTGAGTTTTTGTTTCAAGCAATAACTTCTCTGGCACTTGCACTAATGTTTTAACCAAAGCCATTACAGTCAGGAAATAAATAAATGAAGGAAGGAAGCAATCATATTTTTACAGGCAAATAGGCATAGGTGCCAGCTCCACAAAAATTAACTACCAGATTTTGGGTCTCCCTGTGTTTGGAAATGTGCCAGAGAGTTTGGCAGTGACATATCCTGCTAAGGAAGAGGTAAGTGATATTCATTTTACTCAGGAACAGAAAACAGCTAGTGTAAAAGCTTACAAGAAAGCATATTTTTACCATCATTTTAGTTTTCAAAGCAAATACATTGCAGCAGCTCACATTAATGTGCATGCATGGGTAACACATGAAAGAAGAGCTATTCAATCATAGTTGTCAATTCCTTTTGCTTTCTATCTTCAGATAGTAAGCATGGCAGTTTTGAAATCATGTTTCAGATAAACTTTGAAGAAGTATGATATATATTTTTAGCAATAAACAAGCATTTGTAATATATTCCATTGAAAAATCCATGGAGATAGTCTAGTTGTTTACTCTACTCCTACTCTCTCCTTTGTCATCTTTTAAGTATCTCCTTAGCTCTTCTCCATCATTCTGCTAGAGAATGCCAGGCTGACAGCAGAATGCCTGCACTGGCCTGGCCTCTGATCCTTGCCTCTCCATTACTCTGTCCTTTGCTACAAAAGAAAGCTCTGTACATGAAGCCCAGGCACAGTCTGACAATCNTGAAGCCACTTCTCTACCAAGAGTGCAACCCTTCCTCCATGCCCACCCATCCTATCTGAAAGAGCCCCCAGTGCTCTGCTGCAGCACTTCAATCATGGCTTTACACCATCATCATCTCAGGGAGTTCATACTCCTATAGCTGCCCACAGACTCATGATTCCTCCTGCACATTCCTCATGCTCTATGCATTGGTGTACAAGTATTAGAAATGCCCCTCAAAGTCATCCTGCTTTTACACTCACTTTGCATGGCTCAGGCTTTTATCTTTGCAGATGCTCTCTTCACTTTCCCTCCACTGCCTGCTCACCTCTCCCTGCAACTTCTCCAGCTGATGGTCCACAGGACACTTCCCATCCATGAAGCCAACACTGGGGAGATGCCCAGGCCATTCCTTCAGCCTCAGGGCCAGACCAGCAGCATCCTAGCTGGACTCAGCTAACTGATATGATAGGGACTACATCTCTCTTTGCTGTTCCCCATCAAGCTGAACCTCCCATCAGGGATTCAGCACCTGGATCTGAAGCTGCCAGAAGCTTCCACAAGGAGCCAGAGCAGGTATCTATAGATATTATTACTTGACAAAACCCATGACTGATCACCCTAATCCATGTAGTGGAAAACTTTTTTAGGTTCAGTACAGAAGTCTTCTCTCTGCCTTTTAAACATAACTGTTCAATTAAAATCTAGGGGACATACAACCCTCAATCCATACTTCTGGTGTGTTACACTTTCTTGAACTCAACCTAAAATGTACATGTTCACAAAATCCAGGATTAATCTGCAAGCAATTGATCTGCATTCAAAACCAAAGAAAAACCTCACTCATCTTCACATGTAACAGCTTCTGTGGAATAGAAAACTGAAAAAAAACAACCCATCTAGCAGCTTTCACCTTTGTTCTCTAGTTGCTCAGTTCAACTTGAGCAGGCTGGGTAGAGCAGTGTGTGATTATTGTTTGCTTTGGATGCCTAGGGACAGCAGGTCAAACTAACCTTCTGAACTATTCCAGAAGTTTATAGCACTGAAACAGAGAGCCAGCAGTGAAAAACCAAACCTTACATCCTCTTTTCAGAACCTATTTGGCTAGCACCCCAGCTACTCAAACAACTCTGAACTCCTACACTTTAGTATCTCTTTTGAACAAGGTTCTAAGTGACCTTCCCTTTCTCCATTCACCAGAAAGAAGCCTAACAACAAAAAAGTCTCTTAAATCACAGCTTGTCCTTGTGAATACCTCTGTTAATGAGTTACAACAAGGATTAAGCTTCCAGGGCATAAAGGCTGGATCTGTAGAGGGATTTTGTGTTTCCAGCATAAAATAAATCACCATAACTATATGGATATAACATGACCCAGCAACAGCAGTTGCAGTGGATACTGTGGTCTAAATAAACTGCTGGGGTGATGAGCTACAACCTCTGAGATCATCTTGTAGGGAAGTGAGTTGGTGAGATATTCAAAGCAAAAGCTTTTGTACTTCAGAAAACTTTTGAAGATGACTGAAAAATGTTCTTTAGTAGTTGTAGAAACATCAGGTGTTCATAAGATGAGCTAAGAAAGGCTACACTAAAATAAAAAAACATAAGTAAATGCTAGTATTCTTTAACACTTAGGAATACAGAAGTATTCCTTTGAGGAATAGATACTGTGCACCAGTTTGTCTGTGATCTGCTTAACTAGTGTTAGATATATCTGCCCAACTTACTCTTTTGGTTTGTAAACAATAGGACAGTTGATTAGGGTTCCTGATTTTCTAAAGAAAGGAAGATTTTGATCCCAGTGTTCTGCTTATTTAATCAGTGCAGCTGCTGATCTTGTTTAACTCATTACAAGTCACCTGGATAAAGTAATTACAAATCCACCTCATAACTCTTTCCTCTCTTTGTTTCTCTTTGTGGAAAACTCAAATTGGGTGACTTTGCTTTTTTTTGTTATTAAATGTGTTGTCAAATTCCAAGCCTAAATCCCTATTTAGCCTCAAAAGGCTTTGCTCTTCTATGGCATAAAGGCAGGACAAGAGGAAGATTTGAAGAATGAACGTGTTTCTCTCTTTGCAGAAGAACTAACTGTCTTCTTCCGAGAGAAAACTGACAAAATGTTAAGTAACTTTCCTTTTCTCTTTGTCTTCCCTCTCCTCATCACAGATGCTAATCTGCTATCCTAATCCAATCTCACACCCCACTGATTTTCTCCCTCCATCTGCTCTCTCTCACAAGCATTATCTCTCCTATTCCTTTCTGTCTCTGCTTTGCCTCAAAATAAAAGCATTTTTAATCTCTTCGATGGTTCTGTACTAACAAGCTGCCCCAGTTCGGGTCCAGCTTCCAGTTCATCTGTCTTTACCCAACTCATACAAAGGTTATGTAGGGTATAAATATCATGCCAAAACCTTCAGACCCTTCCTGACTCCACTGAAACCACTCTCAGTTAGTGCCTTCATTCTAAACCTGATTATTCTATTGAGCTTCCTCTTGAAACCATTGTCCTTCCTTCTCTTTTCTTTTTGTTCATTTGTTCAGTGTCTCAATCACCAAAAAAAGGGAAAGTATAATAACCCAGAAGTCAAGAAGACCTGATAAATCATTTTGATCTAGCTGATAAGCATGTGAAAGATGTCTTTGTAATAGCTGATCTTAGGTATTGAAAGAATTTTAGGATTAAAATCCTAAATCCAATTGTAGGATTGAAAAGGTAAAGTAGGTGGTTTCGACCTAGAATTTGGGACAGTACCATTGCTTCTGCCATGACAAGGTATGACTTGAAGTTTGTAGTGACAGTGACATGCTTGCCTCAACTACTGTAGCATTCACCAAGCCAGGAGTCTTATGTTAGAAGGGAGAAAGTGTTTTGGGACAACTGGCTGTGGGAGTAAACCAGCAGATTAAAAATCATCAGTCAAGAGTTTTGGCTCAGTTTTGTGTCCTTTTCCAAAACATGTGTCAAGAAGACCAGCTATTTGTGAATGCTAAGAATTATTGACTGAATTCAGGAAAAGAATGCAAATTCTTCTATTTTTAAATTGGCTTTGAATTGCCATATTGAGCTCTGGGTTTATATTCTTAAATGCTCTTGTTGCTCACCATTAAGAAATAGCCTACTAACTACTTTGAGCTATTTCCTTCACAGTTTATTAGCAGTGTTTCTCCCAAAGCCTTTATAAATAGAGAAGAAAGACAAAATAGAGCCTCGATATTTTTATTTCAACTTTTTCTCCTGCAAGTGGCCTCTGATGCAGTAGCACAGCATTTACTGAGAGATTCTACTGCTTTAACCAAACCTTTAGGCTCAGGTTTTTTAATCTACTCTTTGATAAAAGCACTTTTAGAATGTTTTCCTTCTGTGCTTGTCCACAAGGAGATTTTACAACCTTTCTAAAGAGTTGTGTGGCTCCAAGAGGCAGGAAATGTGAATTCCATAATGCTCCAGAGGAAAAACTCGATTCCACAGAAGTCACTGGCTGAAAAAGGCAGGTTTGAGGTGTTGTTTGCCAGCTAGAACTAGATTATTTAGGGAAACATTAAAAGGAGAGAGAAATTAAACAGATTTCAATATAATATTTGAAACGATTTGCCATTCTATCGCTTTTCTATCTGCATTGAAAGGAGCACAAATCAAATAAGAGAGCCAGACAGCAAAGATATTTATTTATCCCCCTGAACAGTGCTAGGTAGGAGCACTGCAAATACCTTCCTGCTCTCTGCCTTTACAGCTAGAACAGAGGATGGAGCTCTCAAAGCACTTATTTGATGGCTGGTCAGTTGGCATTGCTGAGGGACAATGTCTTGGCAGCTGTAATCTGATCAGGAATGGATGAGAGAAAAAAAAACTAGATCTTCTACTTAATTGACCTGTCAGTTACATTATCAAATACCCTTTAGACCTGATATCATGTCTTGAGAGATGCTGAGACCACACTCTCTAGCTGTATCTGAGCTTGAGTAGGTTTACTCCACGGTCTTGATTCCCTGTTTGGTAGAAGCCTAAGTGTGGTTGATGTAGAATGAGGTGTTTCAGCTTTGGGGTTCATCCTAGCATGCATTCAAGGTATAATTAATGGCTGTCAATCCAGACTCAAGGCTCTAGCAAGTTCTCCTCAGTCTCTGGCTTAAATGATCACCACTGGAGTACTTAAAGATAAAGGTGGACAATGTGATCTTCTGAAATGTCTGTCATACGTAGTATTTGTATTTCACTTAGGTGATTTTGCTGCCTGTTCCCTTCCCTGGAGTTCTTGTCTATAACAGAACCAACATGATATAGCTCAAAGTGCTATAATGTGCATTGAGCTTTCTGTTTAGACAGAACATGAGTATTTTTGAAGATCCTTGCAGCATTTATTTCTGAGTGTCTCGAGGGCTTTGGGATGGTTTAGGATATCCTACATCACCTGATGTGATGTGGACACACCTTGTAAAGGCAGAAGCCACTTGAGCAGCCCTAACCCTGCAGCTTGCGGAGCTCCTAAGCAATGTGGGAGGCTTACAGGTGAGGGACATGCTGTGGGAGAGCAGTGGGACAGTCCCTCCTTGCCTTAGAATCCTAGAACAGTTCCAGCTGGAAGAGACCTTGAAGATCATGAGTGCAGCCTTTGTCCTAGCCCTAGCAACCTGCTAAATGATGCCTCCCAATGCAACATCCACCTGGCTCTTCANGCTCTCTAAACAAGTAAAAGGCATTCCCAAAGTGAGGAGGACAGACAAACCTCTCTCTACAGATCATACCTAGGGCAGAAGACCTTGTGGCTGGAGCTAGAGTTAAAAAGTTAAGTTAAATGCTTGATGTCTGCTGTGGCTCTAGATGCAAATGGCATATTGCAAAGTAACCCTTCCTTCTGGGAAGTAGATTCCTTATCCTTAACCTAGCCTGTGGAAACAGTCCAAGTGTAGTTGGATTCCAGACAGGTTTATGGAGCAGATTTTCTCACATAACGAATGTTCCTTACTTGGGACTTTGGAACTGACTGATGCTACTTACACTTCCAGTATTTATCATAAATAGCTAAGCCTAACTCCAGCTTCTGTGGCCGTGACCAAAAGGAAAGGCTTTCAATTCCCAATATCAAACTTATTCCTTCTGTAGGCAACCAAAAGTAAAGCATATTAGTGTACTGGAGTGTTTGTTTGGCATATCTCCATATGCCATTAATCTCTATAGCTTTTATCCTAACAGCCATGTTCTGTGTTTTAACATCTTTCAGGTGCTGGGCTATCTTTCCAAGAATAATATCCATATTAAGTGTAAGAAATTTATTGTGGACACTTCAATTGGATGCTTAAAATCAAATATTTTTTTTCCCCAATTTCACAGGATGAAAGAGGTTTAAATTGGTTTGTAGATCTGAGGTGTGCATTGTCCTATAGTGTTCAAAATATGTATCCTTTAACTTTTAGCTGCTATATTTAAGTTAATAATAGACATGCATGATTTATGCAGTGTCTCTATAGGACTGTGGATAATATTTAGACTTCCACCAGATATCCTTATTTCCTCTTCAAATGACATTAATATAAACAGTTTCTGGGGGAAAGAAAGGAAATGCTCATGTAATACCTACCACCTAGTGCTTTCATATGGAGAGAAAATGTGTGTGCATGCTTTTTTAACTATGTATACATTATCTATCCCAGCTACTTACAGAGGAAAGAAGCTTTTGAAGCAAGTGAAGTTTAAGATCCTTGTGAATAAGCTGCAAAACTGACTTTTGTTTAAGTATTTCATAGGCTGTTACAATGGGATGGTGCAGTTAGAGTTACAGCATGTTTTCACTTTCCAATGGAGGTCACTTTTTTTGTGTATAGTTGCTTTGGTTTTAAGATAATCCAAGCACGAGGATATTTTGTGCAGTTTTATTATATAATATTAAAGACTAAAGGCTTTGTTTTAAAGAGCTCCACTTCTGAGGGTATATTAAAGGCCTCTGCTGCGTCAATAGCCATATACCATATATTTGTGAGACATAAAATATGCCACATATAGAGAAATCCCATCACATTGAAGAACAGCAGGCATTAAAAAGACTTTTCCAGACCATGTAGTGCCTCTCCAAGTTTTCTGTGCAGTTAAAACTCTTCTTAATCATTTAACGGAATTTTAAAGCAAATACAGATAAGTTTTCTCTAAGTTATATTTTACTTAATCCTTCTTGACTGGTTGTCAGTTAGTCTTAATGCTATGAATTTATTCAGTACTGTCTTTCAGTATTCTGCTGCAGTCCAAAGCTTCAATTTACTCTTTCCAAGCCTTTTTGAAACTTCTCCAAACCAGGAATCTTGTGATTTAGCTAGCTTGAGTTGGAGATCTCACCTTAATATCAAACTTTAATCTCCTTTGCTGTAAATTTTGTAAATGATTGCTTGCACTGTCCTTAGTGAACATAGACAGCAGTGGATCATTGTGCTCTACAGAAAGGGCATTACACAGATTTGAAGCCTGTGATCCTGTCCCAGTTCAGTCTTTACTCCTCTAGACTAAACAAGCTCCATTATTTCAACCTTTCCTCATAGGTCATTTTCTGCATCTCTTATCATTTTTATTACACTTCTCTGGACTCTATCCAATTTGTTTACATCTTTTCTAATGACTCAAGCCTGCTCTGTGTCCCCTAACAGAACCACATTCTTCCTAATGGAGTTAAGACCTGCTTTTAAAACAAACAATTAAGACTAAATGGTTTGATCACAAAGTGACTCAGGTGTAAAGCATCTTTGTGTGAAATCTCTCTCTTCCTAACTAGGCCTAAAAAAAGAAAATACTTGTCCTATTTGCACCAGGGGAGGTTTAGATTTGGATGTCAGGAGGAATTTCTTCACTGAAAGAGTTGTTAAGTGTTGTCCTAGGCTGCCCAGGGAGATGCTGGAGTCACCATCCCTGCAGGGGGTTAAGAAACATCTAGATGTGGTACTTAGGGCCATGGGTTAGGTATGGTTGGAATAGATTTGGAGACCCTGTGTGCAAAAGAAAAAGCAACAGAGGGATCTGAGGGCAAAGAAACATTTTGTCTACATTTATTGGCCTCAGTTCCTGTGGGGGGAAAAAAAACCCAATATAGAATTCATACAGTTCAACTTCTCTGCTGGCTCATAACTCAGTACTATCTTGTTATTTGAAATAAAGCACCAAGTTCTCCTTGAATATGTCAGTCAGGAAAGATTTAAATGAAGTGTATCCAGGGCTGTATTCAAAGGTAGTCAGAAGCTTAATGATCAGACAGATATTTTCCATTACTATTAATCAGGAGGTGGTGATGCAAGCCAGTGATACAACCAGGCAAGCTCACATGTCTTACAAGCAAGCTTTTTAGTCATGCTCTAAACCTTAAAATAATCCTGAATAATCTCCATTTTTAGCAACAAAGAGGAAAAAAAAACAACCCTCAAGCTCTTCAATATTGTCTCTCCTTTCCCATTCTTCATTCCTCAGAGGTTTGGAAAGAGAGACCTACCACCTGCCTGCCAGGCAACATGTCAAGGAATCCTTATCCTTTTTCCTGACTCCTTGCCAGCAATTGGCTTAAGAAAAAAGAGGAGCCTGAAGATAGGAATGAGCCAATCTTGACAACCTGCCCCTTGCCAGAAAGGTGCTGAGTGACCAAAACACTCTCCTATCCTGAGCCCTGCACATTGCCATCGCTGGGCTTAGTGCCTGTACATTAAATAGCTTTTGCCTATGTATCTCCTTTCTCCCAAGCTTATCCTCTGCAATGCTTTTTATCCATGAAGAGATGACAGCTGTGTATATGACCCAGTCAGCTTTAAAAGAAGCAGGCACTCCATGTACTAGTTTACTCAACGTGAGTAATATTTAGGTTAAGGACAGTGAGTCCTTTCGTAGTACTACTAGGAGTCCACAAGATGTCATGCTATGACAAAAATGGCAATTTCTCTGTACCTGGAAAGTTCTGCAGTACTAACCTGCCAGAAACTGCCCAAGTTCTTCAGGCAGCTTCAGCTTAAGGTGTTCAGACAAGCAGAAGGCCACCCTCGAGCAAGAATGTTCTGAGATCTACTTGTGAGATCTCAGCTCTTGCTGAGCACTGGGCTGCCAACTTGATTTCACCCCTAAATAATTCAAAGAACATGTGAACAAATGTACCTCCGAGCTCCAACTCCTAGCCCTACAGATTTAGTGGAAAGGAAAGGAATTGCACCAGGTTCCCCAACTAGAAACAACCTTCTCTTGTCTATTTTGAATATATTCTGTGGATCATAAATGTGCCAAACCCAAGAAGGTTTATGGCTACTCTCAAACCTCTCACTTTATGCAATGAGTATATGTTTGAATACTTCCAGAAGCTGCTGTTCTTTTAAATAAAAAAAGCTAACTTTGCTACTGCACAGTTTACAAAATTAACTTACTTCATCTTTAAAAAGATCATAATGTTTTTTTCCTCTGGTTTGTGCCCTGTGTTGTGTTTTTGTGCTCTTTGTGCATTTATAGACTTCAAACTGATTGCTAAGAGTTTCACGTTGTGGTTGCAAGAAAACATCTGTACATTTAAATACTGAGTGGAATCAGTCTTTCTGTAGTGTTTGTGGAAAAAGGGGAGCAACTAACTCCTCCTTCTTTCTATTGGGAAAAAAAAGAAGCTTTTCAGTGAAGAATTCCTCCTTCAGGTGAAAGTAGCAACTGCATTGCTATTGTCAAGAGTGCAAGAGCTGCCAGCTGGTTTGGAGCAGAGCTGTGAGAACATGCTGCTGAGTTTTGGCATAGTGCAGGAAAAACCAATCAAGTGTAGCTGAACTGTTGTTAGTGTCATTTTGGATCCATTGTAGCATTTCTATATAAAAAAAAACTACCCCAAAATACCCCCAAAACTACAGCATCAATATATATAATTAAAACAATGATTATTTTCCACCAGCTCCAGATACCTCCTTAACTCCTCACTTTCCTTCAGTATTTGTTAGCAAGTTGTTGGTGATTTTCAAGGATGTTATCACCTTTTTTTTGCTGAGTTGTGAGCTGCAGCCCTGCTGTTAGAGGTTTAGCCAGGCTTTATTCAGGTAACTTAGCCATGAATTCTAATGGGCTTGCCATGGAGCTCAGCTTCATTGAAGATTTTAGCTGTAGGGTTTTTTTTTTTGGTCATTGTTGGGGTAAGAAAAGTGTAGGGGAGTTCTGTTTTGTGTCTTGTTATATAAAACTACCTAACTGGACAGTTTATGGCTCCTCTCAAGGAAGCCATTGAAATTTGACTGGCAGAGCTTGCTTACTCCTTGTTTATTCTGAGTTTCTATAGACTGAATACTAATGTAATGCCTGAGTACTGATGCACTGACTACTAATGCTTGTTGACAAGCTCTTCTGAAAAACAAAGGAAATGTAGAGACATTGGAATGCATAATTCTTGTAGTTTTCTTCAAAATATCCTTCCTATTTACTGTCATTTACTCTGCTAGGGAGCAAAATGGCTTTGGATGGGCTGTGTGCCACAGAAAATGCTGTACAACATCAGGAGTGCTTGGTAACTAATAATCAGATTTATTTTTGCAGATGTTTAAGGATTAATACCTTTCTTTGACTGCCTAACAATTCATTCTGGAGGTAGGGATGTACTTAGTAACTTCACATTGCTTTTATAGATTTGGAGATGTATAAATATCTCTGTTAGGACTTATTTTGAGGTATTAAAAATAATCGATAGGAATCGATTACAATCGATAGGAAATAGAAATGTGCTCCTGAAACATAAGTATCAAATACTGAGGGATAACAGGAAAATTAACATGGTTAAGTTCTGCTTAGAGTTTCAGTATGCATTAAGCTGCTATGCCCAAAACTTAGGGCCATGGTTTAATAGTATGTTAGTGCTAGGGATGGTTGCACTTGATGATCTTAGAGGTCTCTTCCAACCTGAATGATTCTGTGATTCATTCTTTTATGAGGAGTGACTAATTAGAACAGAGAATATTAGATTCTTGATGTTAACATGCTTTAGGAGGCAGCTGATGAGGAGAGGAATGCTGGCAGTACAGAAAAAATGACTATTGATTGCAAGAAAAGGTATTATTGAAGAAAATCCACATGGAGCTTAACTGCTGTTTCACTTGCTGAGTGTACCAGTGGAATTTGCTGAGGATGCATGGCTAGGAGGAGTGATCAATACAAAGGACATCTGAACTCTCCACAATAATATCTAGATGATCTCGAAGCCTCAAGGAACAGAACTGGAATATACATGATTAGTATAAAATGTAATATTCAAGCAGTAAAGTTCCTCAGAGCAGATGTAAAGTAGGCACTTTCTGGCTTTCAACAGCTGCAGAAAAGGACATGAAGCAGTGATTCAGTTATCTTGTGAGCATGAGTCATGTCATAGTGCCATCAGATGGTAAATTCAATTTCTGTTTACCTCAGCAGAGGTAGGCACATGCAGCATCCTTGCAGAAAGGACAGATATGTGTTCCTCTCAAGGGCTCTGCAAGCTTATTGCCACTGATTAGAAAGATGATCTCAGCTTGGAGTAAAGGTGGGGAAGAGATCTGAATGCTTTTGTTTGACCATATCCTTATCAAATCTCTTTTTTTGTTTCTTATCAGTGTCTAAGAATACTTTAGTGGAAGGAGAGGCTTGTGAGAGAAGGTACAACAGGCACAGGAATATGTGTGTGCAAACTCATCAGGAATGACTTTAGCCTGAAAACTAGACAACACTACACAGTTATCACAGCAAAGAGCTTCCAAAGTGTAGTTTTATACAGACTATAGGCTCTACCTAAAATATGCTTAGAATCTCTTAAAGAGGCTTCTGAGGAAGCAGTAAATTTGTTTTCACAATCCTATGCAAACTCCAAATGCTGCTGGCTAATTTCTGTGTTTGTATCCAGCACTGTTTTATCCCTCCCACCTAAGTGAGATTTCAAAGAGTGTTGATGTAATTAATTCAATATTTAAACACACAAAAGAACGAAATTCCTATTTCTTTTGTCTTGTGTAAAATCACTTTATGAATCCTTGTTTTGTTACCATGCTTTATCTAGTATTAAACAAACCCCAACTAATAAACAACTTTTTACTGCAAGAAAGGTACTGTGCAGGAAAATAACTTAATTGTCTTGGATACTGAATCAATAAGGCAATGTATTTTCCATTAGTTGCCTTATTTGTTTTCAAATATATTGGATACTAAGTCCACCTTTTACAGCTTCTTTTAACAGCACAGAAACTTGCAAAGCTCTAATTTATATAGCACACTTCCTATCATTTTTGTGATGGAAAATGTCAGGGCCAGTTTCCTTTTACATCACGAAAGTAGGAAGAAATCATCTTTATATTGCAAAAGTTTACTTTTGTGCTTGAAACTCTTCTTTAGAACAATTGAGAATCCAATAATAAATGATTTTGCATTAGTGAAATCAATGTTGTTAGCAAGTGAGGTAATATATTGTCTTTTTAGAAGCTTCATGACTCAAGAGCTGTGCTGCTGGTGAGGCTGCTATGAGAGCTTTTCCCCCAATCTACTCAAGAATCATTGACTTGATTGCCAAAGTACAATATGGTTACTATTTTGGCTAAATGGAGACAGATAGAAATAATTACTTTAGCCTTCCTGCAGGTAGAAAAAGCTTTGGAAGTTTTAATTCCAGCCTGTCATTCCTTCTATATAATGCTTTTTGTAATTTACTACTTGCCAGTCTCTGAATGATGGTGAATTGGAAGAATTAGCATGTCCCAATTTTAATTAAAGAAAAGGAGCCTGAAATTCAATATTGATAGGGAAGTCCTAATCCATAGAGCTGCTGGAAGGAAGTTTTGTAAGGAAAACTTTCCATCTTTAGAAATGTGATACTGAATAGAAGAAAACAAAGTTTCAAGGAGCTTCCCAAGGGATTTCTTATTTCTCATGACCCCTACAAACCCTTATTGATAACAGGGAGATGGGCTGACAAGCTGCTGAATTTCTTATGAGGAAGAGATATTTGAAGAGGCTTCAGATCAAAGTTTTGGCACAGAGAATCTTCTGGCAAAGGTCCCATGGAATAAGTGCTGTATCAGTGGATGTATCAGGGTGTTTTGTCTTCTAAAAGGTCCTCTTTTTGTAAGAACTCCCAGAACAAATCTCTATTTTCTATAATATTTATTCTTTCATAATTATGACTCTCATAACACAGAGACATGAGCTGAGAAGCTCTAGTTTAGCTTTTGTGTTTAAATAAAGATAGCAGTGACACTGTTTAGGTCTAAAATGCCACCATGTGGAACTGCAGTTGAAGTTGACTTGTAATCAAGTCTTGCAGGTGTTGGAATCACAATAGAGTGAAATGGTGCAAGCATCACCCCTTTAGCTGTGAGGAACCTCTTCTAACAAGTGAAGCTGTCAGCCTCTTGCAGCTTGGGTACCTGCAGGAAGCTGACACCTCTGCTCACTGCTCTGAAGCTCTGCTGCAGTGCATGACTGAAGACTTTGTGCTGGAACATGAGTGAGCCAGAAAAGTCTGTGCAGGAGTTGGTTTTGGCTGTGCATCTTGCCAGGCATCCATCAGCTTTGCCTTTAATGCAGTAACTCTTCCATCACATGTTACCAAGTAATGTTAACCACCTGCTGAGCAATTTCAGAGAGCCAGTTAGCTCCCTCTCCATCCTTTCCTCCACTCCCCAATACCACTCTGTAGACCCTTTGACTTTTCTAATAATCTTCTAAAGTGTTGCAAATGTTCTGCTGCTGCCTGGTCCATCTGTTCCCTGCAGACAGTTGTCTCACCCCCTCCCATCACCATATTGGCAATGGTTAAACTAATGCCCAGAATGGCAAAAACGTGGTACCTTGCTCTCCTGCATAACTCTTTATCTTCCCCTTGTTTATCATTCTTTAAATTAGAAAGTGAAATCCTTGCTCCAGATGGAGCCAAATCCATCACTGATCCTACTAATAACGGGGAGGGGAGAAGGAAAAAGGGTGATATTTCAGTAAACATGGATTGTGGTAGTGCTTTCCAAACCTATTTTGGAATCTGTTCAGCAGAAGGGTTTAATTTTTCCCAAGGGCTGATATCACAGTAGCCTAGAAGTAAATCACACAAATAACATAAATAAAACATGAAATTCCAAAGGCATATAAAGACTATCAACTTTTCTTGCTTTTGTGGAGTAAGATTAGAGAAGGCACCACCAAAATGCCCTGAAACAATAGTAACATGAAGAGAGAATTGTTCTGACTTGTCTTGGCTTTTAACAAGAAAGAGATACAAATACAGCATTTTGCTTTGGATCAACTTTTGGTTACCATTTCTCTCAGTTTAAGGCTAAATCAGACAAGATTCTGATTTGGTGTTGGCTGAGCCAAAAATCTCCTGAGCTCTTTTTTGGCCATCCAGATTAGCCAAAATGAAAATGAGATTATTATTTACTTTCCAAATGTCAGTATTATTGAGGAATCAGATTGAAAAGAAACAGCATTTTGATGATTTTGTGATGGATTTCAACCTATATACAGAGAGGAATTTCACAGTAGTGACTTTGTACATGGGAAAAAAAAAATCAAAGAAAGAAGTCTAGTTAAATAATAAATCACTCTTCAGCCAGGAAGGATTTTCAGAATGTGCTAAAATGCAATGCTTTGTGTTAAAAGTGACTAACAGAATAAATGCTGAGCTAACACACTCTGGTATTCTTAATGTAGTTCTTAAAAAGAACAAACTTCAAAGCATTAAAAAAATGTGTAAATGAGGAAGAAAGTTTGTGTATTTTATTCTCAGAAGAAGCTCTAGGTTTCTGCCATTCAGAACAGCAGAAAGAAATGTTGATTTTTTGGGGCTTCAGCAGGATTTTGACATTGGCATAGCTGCTTTTTTTTGTTTGGTTTGGGGTTTTTGCTCTGTTTCTTTCACCCACAGTGATTTAAGAGAGTTTGAAGTGTGCAGGGTGAGGTTGTTGGGTAGGAAGTGAGTAAAGTTGTAATTAAGTATTAAAGAATCTGCAATTTCTCATCACTCTTTCTCGATTGATTTGACAGCTTCCTGCAAATCTTGGTGCTGTTCACTTCTTAGTGACCTGAAGGAAAGTGAGTGGCTCTTTAATCATTCTTTCTTCATTAGGAATTGTGATTTTTTTTTTCTTTCCCCCCCCTCTCCCAGTGAATTTCCACCAGGATCATTAAGAGTTTTTCCTTCACTCAGTTGTTCCAATCCCAAATTCTTACTTCCCATGACACTCAAGTTCCAACTGTTACCTAAGATCAACAATGAGCTGCTGAGTGCTATTGTTTTCACTGTCACACAGGCATTGCTCCCCTTTGACCACCAACTTTTGACCTGCAAAATAACACCAGGACATATTCCTCAGGCACACACCAGAAGCAAAGGGAAGAAAGATTTGCTTGACAAGGATCTTTTGCTCTAATCAGGCAGCCAACACATTTTCAGAAGCAGAGGTAAAAGTGGTATGTGTAAGAAAGTAGTAAATTAGAGAATAATTACTTGATCTAAGAATCACTTGACCTGATTAGATTCGTTGCAAAAAGCAATGCTGGAAATACAAAGAATGCTGAACTTAATTCCTGGAAAAAACTTGTTGGGTAAAATGATTGTCAGGCAGCTAGGAAATAGAAGGGATTGTCGGGCAGCTAGGAAATAGAAGGGATTGTCGGGCAGCTAGGAAATAGAAGGGATTGTCGGGCAGCTAGGAAATAGAAGGGATTGTCGGGCAGCTAGGAAATAGAAGGGATTGTCGGGCAGCTAGGAAATAGAAGGGATTGTCGGGCAGCTAGGAAATAGAAGGGATTGTCGGGCAGCTAGGAAATAGAAGGGATTGTCGGGCAGCTAGGAAATAGAAGGGATTGTCGGGCAGCTAGGAAATAGAAGGGATTGTCGGGCAGCTAGGAAATAGAAGGGATTGTCGGGCAGCTAGGAAATAGAAGGGATTGTCNTAGCAAGGTTAAACTAGCCTAGCTTTCCTCCAAACTAAAAGCCTTATGCACAGAGGAGAAGCAAGTAATACAATAGCTGAGGATGAGAAGCTTTTTGACACAGTTGCTGAATTCCCTGTCCTAAGCAATGGGTACCTGAGGAAAAGAAAACCTGACAGCTCTTGTGCATCCAGTGAGAGAGGAGCACACACTTCCAAAATTACCCTTGGAATCTGACTCCTTCTCTTATTGGTCAGCACTTCCCATTTTTGGCTTGGAGATGGGGTTTGAGGTAATTGCCAAATGTGCAGTTATTGTTGCATTAGAAATTCAAACTCCTTGTGACATTAGGAGTAGAGTACTTCCTGTAGGAGTAGTTGCAGAAATCAGAATGGTTTACACCAGAGAAGACTGAGGGGAAACCTGATGACACTCATCACTTTAAAATTCGCTAACAAAGAGGGAGAGAAAGCAAAATTTTCTCCACAGATGCTATGGAAAGGGTGAAGTAGGATCTTGAGCTTAAATTACTCCGAGGGATGTTAGGAGGGTTAGCAGGAAGAAAACACCTTTCCAACACAGAGGAATATTAAACAGTGAAACAGGCTCCTGTCATCTCCAAGCCAGGGATATTTCTATCCACAAACTCCAGTTGTACTCCCTGGGCTTCTTAGGAGCAGCTCAACAGATACTCACCAGGAGTACAACAAATGGATCTGATGGAGAAGTTTTTCATAGTTCCCCTACTATCATTCTCCCAAATGTTTGACATCATTTAACCTAATAATTTAGTTAGTAGCAATTGTATTTTTAGTGGGGCTCATCTTTGGAATGGCAGGGGTTGGGTTTTTTTACCTCCACCTCCCTCATCCAGGCATTGCCCCCCCCCCTGAGCCCCAGGCATCTTTCTCCTGCTAATAACTATGCTTGGCTCTCCCTCTAGTGGCATCACTCGGGTGGATTTATTTAGTGGAAAGGGTTTCTTCTCTAGCCTGTGAACTCCTTTCAGAGTTCAGCTCCTAGGCTGGGCTTTCACACAGTTGGAGTAATGTTATCTGTTAAAATTTGCTGCCATTATGTTTCCTAAATGACTTGAAATGAAGCTGTTCCAGCCCACACTTTGTTTTGATAGCTCATTTATACAATAAATAATGATTAAAAATCCTAACTTAGCAAATACTGCTCAGAAGATGATACAAAAAAGATCTGGTTTGTAGATTCAGAGATTTTCTTTCCCTAGAAAGACTGTTTCTGATTCAAGGAGTTGATAATTATGAATAACACTGCAAATAAATACTAAATGAGAGCAGATATAAAATGTTATTTTCTGGTGACTGATTATATGAGTCATGCAGACTATAAATTACTGATGATTAATGTGAGTTTGTTCTGAATAAAATAGAACAGCATTTTATCCACCCTTGCTATAATCTTCTATTAGAATTGTGGAAACATCCTTCTTCATTTTCCAAAAGTACTTTTAGCACCCTTGAAATATTTCAGTGTTAAAACATTCCTAACTGCTCCTCAATGCTAGAGTAACTTTCAGTAATTGCAGTGAAATGTGCTTAATAAATGAGGAAATAACACTGCCTGTGTTGTGTCACAACTGGGCCTTAGATAATATATCAGTGTGCACGTTAAAAACATGCAGGAGAGAAGCAGCCAGTTTATATCTGATTAGATACATTGGAACATAAAGGGAGGAAGAAACTGTTTGATCAAACACTTTCATATTCTGTGGTGCTTTACAACCTTGTTTTTGTCTATTTTTAGCATGCAAACTTGTAATAACTAACAAAAGAGCTTTCACTGAAGACTTCCTCTGTCTTCCTCATGTACACTTGATCATGTACAAACACAGAAGGAAGTTGTAGGAAAATACAGTATTTGCCTGTTCTGTCCCCCAAGAGAATGACTCTCAAGAAAGATGGAGTGGCATCAGGATAAAACAAAATGAATGTACTTCAGTTAGTAATAATAGAGACCTCATATCTGGTATTAGAACTTCATCCTCAGGGAGATTACAGATACTCTGGAAAAAAGTCCCTAGTGGGCAGGTGCCAGCTGTTTGATGACTGTTGACTGTGGCTCTGAAATGGCAGTTGGATCTGCAAAAGCAGTGAAACAGTGAGCTCCTGGGTTTTGCATATAGGCAAAAGGCAAAACATTGTTGTGAAAAGGGAGCTTCTGTACTCAGAGTGGAATGACTGTGGAAGTAGACAGTAAATCTTCCTATGGCCAGCTAGTGCTGGGTCAGTGCTGGCTCCAGTACTGTTCAATATATTCATCAGTGATCTGGATGAAGGGGTAGAGTGTTCCCTCAGCAAGTTTGCAGATGATCCCAAGCTTGGAGCAGTGGTTGGCACACCAGGAGCTGTGCTGCCATCCAGAGTGACCTGGACAGGCTAGAGACATGGGCAGGGAGAAACTTAATGNGAGGAGAAACTTGTTTGCAGTTCAGGTGCCAGAGCACTGGCCCAGGCTGCCCAGGAGCCTGTGGAGTCTCCTTGTCTGGAGCCATTGCAGAGCTGCCTGGACACATTGCTGTGTGAGCTGGTCTAGGTGCTCCTGCTCTGGCAGGGGGGTTGCACTAGATGATCTTTCTAGGGCCCTTCCAACCCCTAACACACTGTGATAGTGTGGTAGTCCTGCAGAGTTTTGTCAGAGGCCTTTCAGTAATTAACATTCTGAGAAGATGAACCTACAATACCCTATGTCATGGCACTCTCTGGTGATCCTCTTGTGAGTCCTATGTCTGAATATGCTAAATGTAGCTACGTACACTCTGAACATTCAAAGAGGACTGAGCAAAGAGAAGTGAAATTATCACCTCTCTTGGCATATGTGTAATAATTTTAAGAGAAGGTAGACCTCATTCTAACTCATTATTTGACTCTTCTGTTTTACTCCAAGCTTCTTTTGGTCTCAATGATCCTTGAACTGAAGCAAATAATTTGTTTTTAAGTGTAGAAGAAATTAGAATTTGATCCCCAAAATCACAGTATGAGAAACTTGCCCAAATTTGTCTGCATCTCAACCTCAAATCATGGTCATGTTTGAGAAGATGAACTCAAAGTGCATACTTAGAGAAGAAGAAAGTGTACAGATACTTCTCCCATCTACATGCTTGAGTAAATCTGGGAACAGAGCAAGTCTGCTGGGGTGCTGTTGCCAGACAAGTAAGAAAAAGGATGAACCCTTCCTTCCTCCTTGTAAAAAACCAATAATTAAAAGTTGTGAAGAGGATTGTGCATTAATTTTAGCCACAAGAAAGAGAATCTTTTATCTCCTCTAGTAAATTTTATTTTTAATTTAATATTTTTTTAATGAACTAAATGAAATTTTTAATGTCTAATTAATTTCTCTAATTAGTATTTTGGAGGGCTAGGTAAATGAAATTGAAGATTCAGAAAATCTTGTCATTTATTTGACCTTTCCATTCCTCCATTTCCATGGAGCCTTGCCAGCTCCCCAAAAAAGGAAATAATGTACGTATATGAAAGTGAAGAACATTTAGATGGTTAATGGTGCTTCAGTTAGAGATTATAATAATGTGTATTTGATTCCAACTATGATTCTGGTTGTGTAATTCTGGACTTCCATTTCAGAAGTGAAGATAAAACCAGGATGTCTAAGTCCATTCAATTATCAGTGGTTCTATTTTCTGGGCTGTATGGAGCAATTTCCTATCAGCAAGAAAGAGGATATATACCAAGGTATTTCTGCTCTTTTCTTTCCTCTTCATGGTAATGGATTGACAGTTAATGGTTCTGAGCTCTGAGACCTTGATTTCTGGGTAGAATCTGAAAGGCATTTCAATATAATGGAGGATATTGGGCTTCTTGTCCTATGAGCCTAGGATATCTTTTGTAAGGTCAAATAGCTTGCTACAACTGCTTTTTTTTTTAAAGAGACTGGAAAAAATGATCATATTTCATTCCTTACCTAAGAAAAATGACTTCTTTTTTGATTTTTTTGAGAAGCAATTCTGTAGCAGCTTTAACAGCTGGGTCT
>VWZO01012526.1:2067-12653 GCA_013396975.1 Bucco capensis
GTCCAGAGAAGAGCAACAAGGCTGGTGAAGGGACTGGAGCACAAGTCCTATGGGGAGAGGCTGAAGGAGCTGGGGTTGTTTAGCCTGGAGAAGAGGAGGCTCAGAGGAGACCTCATCGCTGTCTATAACTACCTGAAGGGAAGTTCTAGCCAGGTGGGGGCTGGTCTCCTCTCTCAGGCACCCAGCAACAGGACAAGGGGGCATGGGCTCAAGCTCTGCCGGGGAAAATTTAGGTTGGAGATCAGAAAAATGTTCTTCACAGAGAGGGTGATCAGGCACTGGAATGGCCTGCCTGGAGAGGTGGTGGATTCACCATCCCTGGAGATTTTTAAGCAAAGATTGGATGTGGCACTGAGTGCCATGATCTAGTAAATGGATTTGAGTTGATGGAGGGTTGGACTTGATGATCTCGGAGGTCTTTCCAGCCCGATCGATTCTGTGTGTGATTCTGTGTGTGAATTTATCTCATCCTAAAATAGATACTTAAAATGTGTGCAATGAGTCATTCTCTGAAGGGACCTTGTTCTTCTCTTTCATTTGAGAGGAAATTTGGGTGACTAATTAAATGACTAATTTAGGTGAGGTGAATCCTAGATGAAGAACATTACAGAGCTAATTACATCTTTCTTTTTCTTTCCTTTTCCTTTTTTTTTCACTTTAACCCTGGAATAAAAAAAAAGTCATGCCTGGGATCTGCATATACTTCTGTCTGTAAAAAGGTGCACAAGACAGGCACAACACAATGAGTGCTGTAGGAAAAGGTGTATCAGGAAAAGGAAAGGCAGAAGTGTCAAAAAAGTTATCCCTATGGACCTAGTAATAACCTGGGATGAGGATAAAACTAAGTACAAAAGTAACTACAAAATCTGTGCTACATTTATACTATTCAGAATTATGTTAGGTTTCTAAATGAAAAGTATTTTGGTGAGATTTCATTTGATTAAAGTGTACATCTTTTCAACCTCTATCTCACATTCTTCTCCTGACTTTGAGGAAGAAGTCCATGATATGTCCAAACCATCTAAATTCCAGCCAAGCCCAGTGTCAGTCAATACAGAAATCTCAGAGCTTCAAATACTTCATTGAGAGACCATGTGGAAGGTGTATGACGCAGAGCAATTTATGTCCCCAGAATACAGCCCTTTTATCCTTCATGACCTAATTTCCCCCTCTGTAATGTAAGCTCTGTCAAACTGATTTCTCTTGCAAGGGTTTTAAAAAGCTTATACCCTAACTCTCAGCATTTGCTTTTTGTTTCCTTTGTATGAGAACTGCTATAAAAATAAAATATACTGTAAATTATTAATGCAGTCATATTTATGGAGCTTGCTTTTATGGAACAGCATGGACTAGTAAAGAATAAATATCAATTCATACACTGAAAAAGCATAACATATTGAACGACCATTTTCAGGTATCATTACTATTATCTGTATATTATCTTTTGAAATAATTCACCAGCTTTGAGAAGTATTACATAAATTTCTTTGTGATTGAATGGAAATTGACAAAAATAAAGAGTTCAGTTTTCAGCATCTTATTAATTCTGCAGTTTTATTTATATAATATTTATATAAGATTACAGAAAATTAACAAATTCTACTAAAAAAATTCTGCAAATTCTTTCTACTGTGACTGTAGAAAGATTTCATGATCAGTGAAGACTGTGATGAAAAATGAAAAAAATTACTTTTTCGCATATTCATTCTGAAAAAATAGAATTAGCACAAACAATGCCAGGTAAGGCATTTTATTCCAAGACACAGAAAAAATCGTTTCTTGCAGTGACTGAATGTATGCTGAAGTCAACCTCACCTCTTGCTACCACATATGCCTATTTGAAGAAATGCAGTCTGACCCCAAGAGCCACATTCTTCTCTGTGAAGATGGAGACACATATATGAATAATGAAGTGAGTTTTAACATCCCTATTCAGGTAAATAAAAAGTGACATTTGTTAGGAGATGTTTTTATTTCTGTGTTGTCTTAAAGTGTGGGATATACAAAGTATTAATGTGCAGATTTTCTGAGAGAAAAATATCCACAAAGGAGGACAGGAAAATATGTAAAAAGTCATAATAATGTATATAATAGGAATTTTTCATACCAAGGAATAGATCCTTAGTATTAACTTACGTATGAACAAACAGGGAAATACAATCCCATCCTCCAAGCATATATTCCAGTCAGTGAGTTATGAGAACTCATCAAGAAAAAAAGCTATGTTTGAATAGTTTGAAAAAAATTATTTGAGCAAATTTGGAAGTACAAGTCTAACATTTGACATTTGACTGATTTTCTTTCTTGTTAGACTTTGGGCTCAGCTACAGGGTCTAATGTGCTATTATTTACATCTCTGTTCTCAAGTCTTATACATATTTCCCAGAGTTGTCACATATCTTTAATCTTACTTATTTCTTATTGTTAATTTTGCCATGCAAGTCTTCTTCTCCGTCGTGACACCTGAAGCAATTTCTGGATCATATCCAGTCTTTATTTATGTAAAGGAAAGGCATTTTGAAGAGTACTTAAGGATCATTAAGAGCATAGAAATGTAAGACCAGCTGCAATGAGTGAAAAAGGCCATTCTAAAGTCTCTAACTGCAGTCAAAACTGGATGACAATGAAAAAGTACCATGTTAGAGCAAGCATGTATGATTCCACTTCTAATCTCTCTCCCAGCCACTATCTAATTAAGGATAAAAAACCCCAACCCTTAATGAGACATGAGAGTTCTCCATGCATTTACTGCATGGATTTTCTCGCAAACTCATCTAGTCTTCTTTTGATCCCTTGTTAGCTTTTACTATCTGCAACCTTCCATGGAAAAAAGTTCCACAGCTGAATTTCTCCACTTCTATCTAGAAAATTCTAGGAAGAAATATGTGCTAGGAGTATACTGGGACAAATCCCAAACCTATGTATGGAATCAAATAAGGGCAGTGGGGAAGGCCTTGCTAATAAATCTGTATTTGATCTCCAAATGAGATCTATATTTGCAGTGGTTGAGGATGCGCTCCCACTTAGTCCTCCCCCTTTCGTGGTCCTTGAGATACCCCAAAAGAGCCACACTGAGACCCCAGGAGAGGAATGAGAGAGTTTATTAACATGGGTGGGGGCACTTATAGGTTTTGGTGGGATTCAGTTAACAACCAATAAAGAACCAGTGATAACAACCAATAGGAGAAGGAAAATAAAGACCAGTAAGAAAACTTATACAAAACTTTTTCAGTCCTAGGTGATGAGATAATGGTTTTCTCAGGGGATTTTGGGAAAAAGATGGTGACTAAGGGGAAAAAGAACAAAAGAATCCATTTCGTAACATATATTTACACAACAGTAAAAGCTTCTGTTTTTAAGGCATTTGGGCTAACTTCTTCAGCTTCTTCAAAAGCCCTTTTCTTACAAGATCTTTTCCATTTCTGATACTGCAGGCCCACTGCCACATAGATTTTTCTTATCGTGTAGCTGAACATGTGTGAAGCTCCATGCTACCTTACAGATTAGAACTGCGTTGTCAGCACATATTGCTGTTTGACCAAGAGACACAAAACTTCTATCCTTCAGGTCTGTTGGAGTGCGTTCTTCATGAGGAAATGTACATGGAAAAGATGACAAGAAATTAGTACTGTTTTATTTTATAATGTTTCATCTGTTTTGTAGCAATGTGAGGAAGTGAAATGACTCCTCTCTGTAGCGCGTTCTTAAACTGACCCTTTTCCACTAATAGCCAGCAAGATTCATCCTCCAGGCACGGATTAAGTCCACTATGTGTCTGCTTTTGTTTTTCAGATGTTCAAGGTCTCAAAGTGACTTTTTGCTCTGGAGAAAAGCAATAATCCCTAAATTACAGACATCTTCAGAATTGTTCTCAAAACTGAAGAAATAACATGGAGTCTGTATAAAAGCTAGAAAACGTAAAATAAAATATCTGCAAAATAATCTTATTAATTTTTAGTCAAAGGATTTGACTGACTTGAAATTATCCCATTAATGCATAGTCACAGGGCAATATGCCTTCAAATACAGAAGCTAAGGGAAAATTAAAGTTATGAAAACATCTGACACACACTGAAGAGCTGGGGGGAAGATTCTGATAACAGAGCTGGAGTAGAAAAAAAGAAATGCTCTCTTGGTTTTAAGGTGATGTTTCCTGTCACCCTTTTCCATCCCTCCCTTGACTGAAAGTAACCATTAATTGTGTGAATTGAACAGTTGCTCTGGATAAATTGGACAGGAACCTCAGGAGGGCAAAGCATTCCTGCTTGTTAAAGTTACTGACACATTTTACAGTTTTACAAAATGTCAGGAGTTGATCATGCTGTAACTTGGCTGCTGAGGATCATGTCTCTCATAAAACACTCAAAGCCACCTTATGAAATTTCCATGTAAAATGTCAAATCTACAACCGAGGCAAAACTTCCCCTTCGTCTTCTCACTTCCCCTTAGCTTTTTGCTTAAAGCTTGTTGTGAACGTGTGAAAATTTCTTCACTTTTTTACAATGTCCATTTTTATGGTTTGTTTTGTTTTGTTTTGCTTTGTTTTCTGGCAGAACTGTAGGTTAAGAGAACTTGAGTGACAGCAACCTCTTTCGCTTTCCTATTATTGCAATACTCAGGTTGGTAGAAGGGAGCAATTAAATTAACCACTAGGCTTTAGCAATTGGCATTCAGCATCTACTATGCCTCCCTGGTCATGCATAGCTGTCTTCCTTGAAAAGAAGATGCGGAAGTGTGTGGTATCTGTAATCTAACTGAACTGAATTCTCTTTGAAGCATGCTGTGATGGTAACTTCATTTCATTTTTCTATTCAGGCTTCATGACTGCACCACTCTAAGGGTGAATTCAACAACAAGATGACTAGAGAGGTGTTTTAAGCACTGATATAAATAATGACCTACTTAATCCACAACCAATTTTCAACTTTTCTGCAATCTAATAATAGCTGTTATATTTCATCACATAAAAATTCTGCTTGTATTTGTCTGGAAAAATATATTTTTATTATGGTACGTTGTGCCAGAGTTTCATAAAATCACAGAATGATTCGGGTTAGAAGAGACCTTTAAATATCAGATAGTCCAATGCCCCCTGCCATGGGCACGGACACCTTCCACTAGATGAGGCTGGACAAGCCCTGCCCAGCCTCCCTTCAGAGATGGGGCTTCTAACACTTTTCTGGGCAACCTGCTCTAGTGTTTCACCACATTGTCATTTTATTCAGTTTCAATCTTTCCTCTTTCAGTTTAAATCAATTGCGCCTTGTCCTAACACTACAGGTCTTGGTAAAAGGTCTCTTTCCAATCTCCTTTATAAGGTCTCTCTGAAACCTTGTTTTTCCAGGCTGAACAAACACAACTATCTCAGCCTTTCTTCACAGACAACATGTTGTAGCCACCTGATCATAATATGATTTTTGATTTATATACGTATTGTATTTTATGCAGATGATTTTTTTTTCTTTTGGTTAGGCTTAGTAATCCTGGAAGTTAATGTCCTTCACTTTTCTTCACATTTCTTCTTTATGATGATTTTAGGAAGAAGTTTTTTTCTGGAATGTAAACTAGAATCCATTTATAGAATCATAAAATCATTTGGGTTGGAAGGGACCTCTGGAGGTCATCTAGTCCAACCCCCCTGCACTGGGCAGGGACAGCAACAAATGTCATAAAATGTGTGACAAAAAATTATCCTCCACTATCACCTCACAACTCCTAGCCAAGGAGCTAAACGGGCTTTATATTTTATACTCTAACTGTGAGGAAGGTATTATGATGTCCATTCCAATAACTGAAAAATAAGAAAGGAGAAATGCTTTGCTGTACTCCTAAACCAAACCTGGAAAATGAGAAACAAGACTTCTTTTTTCCTGTCCTGCATGTGATTTCTTTTCTTTCATGCCTATCATTGGGACAGAGGTTAGGAAGATCATAACATGACCTTCAACATCCTTCAGCTTTTGTGTTAAGACTGCATACCTCAAATCAAGTATTGAGTTCTCTGCTTTAAGACACGTGAAACAGAGCAAGACCTGATGAGTTAACTCAGAATCCATGCTCTGGGCTAAGAAATGAAGAACCAAGATTCAAGGACTAGCTGAAGATAACACTTTGCCAAAGAATGCTAACACACTGACACAAAAAGAACATAAAGTAAGAACACAGGAAAATAACAAGCACCAAAAATGCTAACACACATACATAAATAGACATAAGGGAGGAACACGGAGAGATAAGGGGAAAGAGAAAGGCAGGAGCCCAGAAACTCTTGCCAAATATACATTGGAGTCAGCAGAATTAAGGAAAGTTCAAAAGTTTACCTGAGGAAGAGGAGCAAAAAGACGACCCCTGAGACTGAAGTAGCAGGAAGTACTACCAGAAATCTCCCCAAAATGATGACTCTGCCCCGACTCCGCCCTAACTCTGCCTGCTATGAATATTATAATGAGATGTTGCAATAATATGAATATGCATGTAAAAATTACGTTATCTCTTGTAGAAATTGTATAAATAACCCTGCTTTTCACTGATTACTTTGGAACTTTTTTGCCCGGCGTTAGTCGGAAGTTCCCCAACATTGACTGAAATAAATACCTCACTGCTTAAAGGCTAAAACTTGTCTCTGAGCAGTTCCGTTGCACATTTTGGGGCATAAATTTGACATCACATGGAAGATTTAAGCCCAAACTCTGGGCCAAGTTTTAATTGTTTTAAGTGTTAAATAACATCTGCAAGAAATCTAATTTCCCTTCCATGAACATCAAGACTTAGAAATTAATTTTGTCCATCAGGTGAACATGCTACTCTGTTCCAGCAGCTATACCTACATTTGGAATCTGAATAGGAACACAATGTAGTCCTGAATACTGTGCTGTATTCAATTCTGTTTAAGTTGTAGAAGTTAAAAAACATGCTGAAAAACCATGTTTTGTGCATTTTTCAGCCTGTGACATTTTATCCAGGTCTCATAGACTTTCAGAGATATGCATAGCATGACAAAAAAATGCTCCCAAGAGGAAGCAAGTATGAGGCCACAGGTATCTGAGAAGAAAGCAGATTTGGCTGTACAGGTACAAGCTGCTGCAAAGATGGGGAGCCTTGGGAATGGGTTCCATTATTGGGTAGTACAGATATAGGTCATATCCTGCTACCCAAGCAAGCTCCAAAGTTCATAAAATTAAAAAATACTTTTTCATTAGTACCATCACACCTAAGGATTATTGGTATTGAAAGGATCCGTTTCCCTAGAAAAATCACCTTAAAATGGTGATATCTTTAAAGCTCTAGTGTGCAGTAACTGAGGAAGAGCTACTAGACAAATCTCCTGCCACATTATTCTCCAAACTGAAGATACATTTTTCATTATTTTTTATGTCATACTGCTTGGGAGATTGAAAAGACTATACATTTATTATTAGTAGTAGGAGTAGGAGTATTAAGATAAATACATGCATACCTGCATGGTGGGCCTGTTTTTAGGAAAAAGATCACAACACATTATAGACAACATCCAAAAATATGTCTTGCACACTGGGTCTTTGTGTGCATGTGTGGTAAACATAATCCCTCACACTGTATTTCTGCCTTGGGGTACACAAGGTGAAAGGAAGTTTGAGAACGACTGATATAGATAACCCTCTGTAATGATTTTCCTTTCTTCAGGATAATCTTGACAACAGTAATTTGCCCTAGGAAAGTTTTTTTTGATCGATTTTATGACTGAAATACAAATTCTCTATTTTTTGTTTGCCTTTCTTCAATTAATGATCCCTGCAATAAGGATGCCCTACTCAGGAGTGTTTTATCCAAACAGATTAAAAGAAAAGTAAAGCTAAAACTCAGGATCAGGAATTCTGAAAAATGGGAAACACTTGGTCTTTATTTGCTTTTATTTCTGCTTTTTTAGGATACTGTTATGTCCTGTTGCACAGATTGTCTATTTGATACTATTTCACTTATCAGGAATATAGATAATCAGCATTGTTAGGAAAAGAGAAGAGCTGAGGATTTTTAAGGCAAAATGCTTCATTATAGAGAAAATTTTCATGAAAAAAGTATGCAAAGTAGTGCATGAATGTGCATACAAAAAGCAAGCTGTTATCAGATATCTGTGGCTTGGTAAAGTAATCTACGTGTTGGTAAAATGTGTCTTTTTGTGGCTGTGTTAAAGCATCTGATAAATCTTTTGATTGCTGATACAGCTACACAGAAGTCAAAAGGGATGCAGGTGCTAGAACACAAGAAATTCAATCTGATATCCTAAATATATGCCTCATACTATTTGAGATGCCTAATAAAACACAGACTTTTGCATGGGTATAACAGATTTAACACAGAATCACAGGAGTGGCAGTGAAACAATTGAAATACTCCACTTGCTTAGTAAGTAACATACACCTATTCAGGCAATTGAAGCCCTCTCTTTAACAGTCTAGGTGTACTTTTCTGGGACTCTGCCTTTCTACATTCTTCTGTCTTAAAAACTTTAATGTAAAACACTTAAACCACCTCCCCTCACCAAACGACAAAAAAAACCCCTCACACACACACAATGCTTTCCCAATGGTAGATGTGTTTTCCTGGATTTTTTTTTCTCCTTTATCTTGAAAAGGGACAGCTGATCAAGGTAGAAGGACTATTAGTGTCTATTAGACACTATTAGACTATTAGACTCTAAGACTTCTTGACTGACTATCTGTTGTCCCCCTAGTGCCCCCAAATTCATGCTGTCAATAGAAACAAGGACAAATACTATTTAACTTTACCCTTTTCAAGTTCATATCTTCATCTACAATTTTCCTTCAGCAAAATCAAAAAGGCAGAACATCCAGAAATGTAAGTCCAAATTCCCAGAATGACTGAAGCTAAGGAGATCACTAGAGACTGTCTAGTCCATACAGCATAGTCATCTAAAGCATATTGCTCATGGCCATGTCCAGTCAGTTTTTGAATAGCTTCAAAGACACAGACTCCACAACATCTATGTATGACCACCCTCACTGTACAGAAATCTATTTTCTAACATTTAAGTACAATTTGGTGCATTTCAGTTTGTTTGCTTTGGTTTTTTCCTGTCACTGGGCACCACTGAGAAGAGTGCCTCCGTTTTCTCTTGCTTCACATGTCCCACCAGATAGTTAGGCACATGGATAAGGTCTCTAAGAGCTTTATGTTCTCCAGGTTGAAAGTATCAGCTTCCTTACCTTCTTCTTAGACACCAGATGCTCCAGGCCGTTAATCATCTTTGTGTTCATTCATTGGACCTGGTCCAGTGTGTTCATTTCTGCGGTAATCAATACATCACCCCAGATGTGCCTCAACAATGCTGAGCAGAGAGTATCTATTACCTGCCTTGACATAGTCGCAAGGGCACAAGGGCATATTGCTGGCTCACAGTCATGTGATTGACCACCAGGACCTCCAGGACCTTCTCTGCAAAGCCACTTTCCTGTCAGCTGGCCCCCAGATTGTGCAGGTTCTTGAGTTATTCCTCTCCATTCACATGTCAATGGGCTTGGACAGTAACTCTGTGAATAAATTCAAACAGCTACTGTTGCTGTTATTAGTATTATTATTTTTTCTTATATCTGCAATAAGATGGTAATAACTCAAGACGAATCATCAACTGACATTTGAAACCAATGACAGTAGGGAATACCTGTAACATTGTTTGGGACTAGATGAATCTCTATCCTGAACAGTATAAAAAGAAGATTAAGATCTTAAAGCCCTTCAAAAGAAATAGATGCTTTTCTGTTGTTATAAGTTTTTTCACCAATTAATTCACCACTCTTTCTGAACACTAGATAATCTATTAAAATAATCACGGTGATTTCCAGATCCTAACGCAAGGGAAAAAAAACACAGACTTTTGTTTTTTTCTCTCTTTGGAGCATGTGCTATCAAATGAATCAAAAATGCAATAGTCTTCTGAATGCGGATTCAAGCTTTCAACATTTAACTGGGTTCATGAAACTTAATACATCAATATTTTTATTACTTATCTAGTCATTCTTATTTTCCTGACTTTGGTTAGACTCAATACAAACTTTACTCTCCATGGAAGAAAACAAGTGACTCATTGAGTAAGTATACTCTTTCCTGGGTAAGGAACTGGCTGTAGGGCTGAGCCCAGAGAGTAGTGGTCAATGGAGTTAATTCTAGTTGGCAATCAGCCACCTGTGGTATTCCCCAGGGCTCAGTATTGGGGATGGCTCTGTTCATTGTCTTTATCAAGGATCTGGATGAGTGGATTGAGTGCACAGCCAGTAAGTTTCAGATGGCACCAGGATAGGAGGGAGAGTCAATCTGCTTGAGGGTAGAGAGGCTCTGTACAGGGACCTGGATAGGCTGGATCAATGGGCTGACCTTAGAATCATAGAATCATAGAATGGTTAGGGTTGGAAGGTACCTCTGGAGGTCATCTAGTCCAACCCCCCTGCAATGGGCAGGGACATCCCCAACTAGATCAGCTTGCCGAGAGCCCTGTCAAGCCTCACCTTGAATGCCTCCAGGGATGCGGCCTCAACCACCTCCCTGGGCAACCTCTTCCAGTGTTCCACCACCCTTGTGGTGAGGAACTTCTT
>VWZO01012526.1:16427-28163 GCA_013396975.1 Bucco capensis
CAGTCAGCCAGGACTGCTGATAAATGATGGAGAGTGGCCTGGTGAGCACCCCTGCTAGCTCTCTCAGGACTCTAGGATGAATCCCATCTGGCCCCATAGATTTCTGGATGTCGACATGGAGGAGTAGGTCCCTGACCATCTCCTCATGAATTGTGGGGGGGACATTTTGCTTTCGGTCCCATTCTCTTAGCTTGGGGGGCTGGCTTCCCTCAGTACAGGTGTTACTTTTATTAAACACTAAGGCAAAGAAGGCATTAAGCACCTCAGCCTTGTCCGTGTCTTTTGTTACTATATTTCCTTCCATGTCTAGCAGGGGATGTAGGCTCTCTGTTCTTTTTTGTGTTATTAATGTATTTATAAAAAAAAATCCAATGCATCGCTGGGTACTATTAAACTTTCAGGTGTGTTATCTGCATGAGGAGTGAGCGGAGAACTGTGTTTACATTTTTTCTATCCTTTTATCATGAAGATGAAGTGCAGTAACCTTTGTAACTAGGCTGATAAGCTTTCAAGAAGAATTTCTGCAGGTGAGAACGTAAATTATATAGCACAAATATGAGTCAGGCTGAAATGAAAAAGCTAATGACTGGACTTAAATGAATAATCTTCTTGGACACAGTAAAGTAAAATTTCTCAGATTAAATGAAGCAGCTCAGGGGAAGTGAGGTTAACAGCTGTAGGACCATAACGTTCCTGAACATTTTGTTGTCTTAACAATAGACAGTGAAGTCCTGAACTCTTAATTTATAAATCACAAAAACATCTTTCTCAGTAATCATTTGACTAGCACAGGAAGTTTGACTTGGAAGAGATTTGTAGATCAGGAGAGTATCTGAAGTGTCTGGGTTGAAAGTCGATACTTTTTGTCCAGAAAGTAGAAAAAAAACTTTTTACAAGTCCTTGGGAATAACTGAATGTTTTAACTCCAGTAAAGAGGGAAGTAAGAGTAGAATAGAGTAATTTCAGTTGGAAGTGATCTGCCTGACCAATTCAGGGCTCAACAGGTTAAAGCATGTTGTTAAGGGCATTTTCCAAAGCCCTCTTAAACACTAACAGGCTTGGGGCATTGACTACCTCTCAAGGAAGGCTGTTCCAGTGTTGAACTCTCTCTTAGTGAAGAAGCACTTCCTAATGTCCAGTCTTAACCTATCATGACACAGCTTTCAAAGGTATCTGATTAGGACACTACTGAAATAGATTTTTATCACTGGCCCCAGAAGCACAGTTTTGTCAATAAATTGTACTCCCTTTCTTGATTCCTGTCCCTACTCCCCTATCACAGCTCTGGCTATTCATCCAGCTTCTATTCCAATATTCCAAGCCACAGGAAATTTCTCACTTTATATGGCAACCAGGAGCATATATACAGCACATGGTGAGCCCAGTATCTTCCCACAAGAAGCTGTACAAAGGGATATATGAGCTGCTTGATAAGATGCAGTGTAAGTATCGTGCTTCTTTATGAGACTAAGTGTGAGGAAATGACCACATTTATGGAAAGAGATAGGTCAATGGGGATGTTCCTGCCCAGTGCAGGGGGGTTGGACTAGATGACCTCCAGAGGTCCCTTCCAACCCTAACCATTCTATGATTCTATGATTCTATGAATGCTTTCCTGTCCTTCTTCATTTATAGTTAGGCCACACCTGTCCCAATTTATGACAAGTTATTATTCATCACATTGATCGTTTATAGAAAGCCTACTCTTTTCACATGCTACAGCTGCAACATGGCAAGACACATTCCCTGTTTTGCAGAATTTGCCATTGACTAGGCAGGGGGTAGAAAAGGACTCAGTGACCAAAGACTTGAACTCAGTTTCTAAGACCTCAATCCACTGACTGGGTGGGTGTGGGGGTCAGTCATTCCAGCGTTGAGAGGGTGCAGAAGGAAGAGATGAAGCAGGAGGTCAGGATGCAAGAGCGAGTTTAATTCAAAAACCCGGGCTTTTAAGGGGCCAGGGTAGGAGACAAAGGAAGGGGAGGGTTCTCAGGTGGGCAAGCCAGTAGGGAAGAAGCTGAGGGCAACAATCCAATAGCATTTAGGACAAAGGAGGGGCTAACTCGAGACTCCGCCCACGGAGGCCATGTGCTAAAGCACATGGCAGGAAAACAAAAGAACTGAAACTAAAAACCAGCTTGACTTGTTTTTCTAGGATGATTCATCTCTGAGCTGCGGGGAGGAGGGCACTCAGAGAATGACTCATACAGAAAGCATTTAGCCAGCAGAGATGCTCATCTTAGCAGTCCAGGAGTTTTAAAATTCAGCCTCTCTGGTGTTATCCTTCTGCTTTATCATTAAAGCGTGTTTCTTCCATTCTTCATACTTTGGTGTTTTTCCCCACAGGTGGGCAAGTCTTTCCTTGCAGGAAGTATCACTTTGCCTCTTATGGCAGTGCAGTTGTCTACAGAGGCCTACTTGCCCATTTTCAAGAGTTTGGTGATTCATTATCCACTCAGACCTCAGAGAGCTCAAGGAGGTCAAAGTCTTAACCATGTGACAGATTACTTTACAAAAAAGTGGTACTTGAGAGTGCTCAGATGGGAAAAGCTACAGCACTGCAGTTTAGATGTTAGATTACTGCTCAGACATCCCATTCCAGGAACTACATTAATTCCCTCCCCCCTCAGGAGGCATTTTACCTCCAGCCCTTCCTGCAGGGAAGACAGAAGAGCATAAAGTGCTGGAGGAAGTATCCAGAGCTCTAACAAACCCACTTGTACCTTGGTCATTCTGTATTTCCTTCTGTGAGACAGGAAATTATGAATGAAGGTGGCACTGCATACATATGGACTTCCTTGTTCTGGTCCTGCCCAGCTGATCTCTGGACTTAGGAGAAACAGGGCATCTGTATACCTCCTAAACAAGAAACAGGTAGAGGTGCTTAATGAGCAGCAAGTGCTTATTAGATGCCTTTTCATTAAAAGATAGATTAATAAATGTTAAGTTTTAAAAAGATAGAGGCAATCACAAACTTACTGAAGAAAAATCACCATGAAATTTCTCAGTGACATTTGAGAATCATACATGTTCCTTCCTGTGTTGTTGGAACTGATGCACTTTTTATCCCTCCAAAAGTTGCTCTAAAATTAGATTTACAAGAAGTGGAATAAATTAAGAGACGTAGACAGAGATGCTTTCATTTCTTTGTTCCCTTTCCATAAATATTAATGCATTTCCTAGGTGCTGCCATTGTGACATACTGTGGACAGGGCTAGAACATGTGCTTGCCTGGCTCTCAGCCTTGCTGCATACAAATGAGCGCTTTCAGAAAAGCTGCAGGTGAAATGCTCATACAAAGTAAAATTAGAGCTGCCCCTTGTCACATGCAGTAACATAGGCCAATATAATAGCTGCTTATTCCATCAGCGGATAATGCAGCCTTTGTGTCAGAGACCTACTCAATGGTGGTGTAGTATTAGGAGGGAAAAGGTAATGTAGGTTGCCAGAGAAAGAGTGAAATTGGCAGTTTATCACTAAAATACTTCCTCCTCACCTAGACTTCAGAAATGTTTCCTTTCTTTCACACTAGTTCCTTTACAACTTTCTATTCACAGCCTTTGTCATTCTTATGAGGGGAAAAAAAAAGGCCATGTAACAGACTGAAAATGCATCAGATATTAGTAATTTATAATGTGTAAAAGCATAGATTTAGCTTTAGTTACAAGAAACAAAAGAAAGTAAAACCAATACCAGAAATTTTCCAGAGATTATGATTGCTAAAGTTATCATTATTTTAATGATGGCACCTTAGGAAGTTTTAAATACTGAGTGAATTATGGTAGACATTTTATAATAACAAAAAAGATAATGACAGACCTGTGCTTGAGAAACTAAAGCATAACAACTAAGAAGAAATAACAGGTAACAAATAAATAGGAATTTTTAAGGAACTTCAGAGACAATGCAGGCATATGTGAAAATGAAACAGACTTTTAACTTCTGTTTCTTAATATTACCAGTAACTCTATACGAAAGCTTTTTTATCTCCACTCAAAAAAACCTACTGCTTTTAACATGTCTTGACAAGAGGTCATGTTAATTTAAGGAGAACATATTTGGTTTTATAAATCTTAGAGAATCAGTCTATCTTTGTCATGTAAATAAACCATGTAATAGTTTTTCTAGAGATTGGTAACACAAGTGAGCAAATAATCTCAAACCTGTTGAATTGTATCCTAGAAATGCATCTCTGTCTTTTTGCTAACGATTGAGGGATACCAGATATTCAGCTAAACCTTCTTCATATGGCTAAAAGTTGGTTGAAATAATCCTGATTAGAATAAAAAAGATGACTCTGAAAAGACCTTCTATGAAGTCATGGAAGTTAATTCAACTGATATGAAATGTGTCATACTTGTTAGAGCTAATCAGGTATCTGAATCTCCATCCATGTTTCAGGTGCATTTGACCTTTTAAATGAAGATTGCTTTGCTACTTTCAACACAAGCATTCTCAAACTTCTACCCTCTAACAAGAAAGAATTCTTAGCAAACTTCTCTCCCTTGTAGTTAAGCATGTCCCAAAATATTTTTCCATTAATTGGTCTAGTAATTTAAAATGCATTAAATCCTTAATCTGGGATTATGGCCACTATTTCCTTCATGTCTCAGCAAGTGGAAGGAGATAAACCAAAGAGTACTCCAGACGATACATGACTACCATGCATACTCAACTTTGCCTTATCTGGTGCATATTTCAGTCAAGTTAATGTATCAGCTGATTTTAAAATCTGGACAGCCTCAGAAAAAAAAAACAACAAAAAAACAATGACTCATAATCTGCCTTATTTCCTACTTAAATAGTGGATGGTTGTAGTGGGTTGACCTGGGCCGAATGCCAGGTACCCACCAAGGTTCTCTATCACGTTCTCGCCCCACANTGGTTTATTAAGTTGTTTACTTAAACCTGTCAACAAATGTATTGAAAAATACCTGAAGTAAGCAATCTGTATGAGAGCTGAGAAACTTAAATTTTTGAGGTATTTTCCTTTAGGTGCTGAATAGACATGTTTTCTGCAAATTTAAGAGGATCTTTGAAGTTACAGCTTCTAAGATTAACTGAATTTAAATAACAATGTGCAGTAATCAAAAGCAACATAATCTTAGCACCAAATATACAATCATTTCATAATTACTGAGTGCTAAATACAAAACCTTTGTAAATGCTTTGTTTGCATCCACGTAGCATCTGGCTTTTAGTTAAGATTTTGCCTAGCTTTGAGATAAGAAATTTTTGATGTATTTGTAAAAAAAAACAATATAAGGAAGGATCTTGCATATTTCTTTCTTTCTTTCTTTCCTTCCTTTCCTTCAGATCTAGCACATCTCTCAATGCATTCCAGAATATTAATATATATGAGCAAATTATTATGAATTATGTTGATGCAACATAAAAATGAGCATTTATTTTCCAAGCAAAATTTTGTGGCATACAAAATTGAATTGTTGATTAAAAAAAATAGAGATGGGAACTTTACTTCTCCAGGACCTCCTGCATAGTCAGTTATTAAGAAAAAAGTACCTTAAGAGCACATAGAATCATAGAACAGTTACAGCTGGAAGAGACCTTGAAGATCATCGAGTCCAGCCTTTGTTCTAGCCCTATCAACCTGCTAAATGATGTCACCCAACACAACATCCAGCCGTCTCTTAAACACCTCCAGGGACGGTGACTCAACCACCTCCCTGGGCAGCCTGTTCCAATGGCTAACAACCCTTTCAGTAAAGAAATCCCTCCTAATATCTAACCTGAACCTCCCCTGGCACCGTTTCCATCCATTAACATAACCCATAACACCTTGATTTGAAGTACTACTGCATATAATTTTATTTGGTCTGTCTAACCTCAAAACATAATGATTTTGATTGATGCTTTCTGCCATCTCCTCAGATATCCTCTCTTCAGATATAATAATGAAGAAGTTCAGAGCCCCCTTTTTCTACACTATGTTCTTCCTCACACTTTTTTAACACTTTTAAATGTAGAACACTTCTGATGTCGAAAATTCTGGAAAATAGGCACTTGGCACAGAGTTAATGGAGAAAGATAGAGTTACCTTTAATTGGAATTCCACACCTTCAAGATCTTCAACATGGATGCACGCACCTGCCCCAAGGGATTACACCTTTTATAGATTTTTATTGGTTATTAACATATTGATAACTATAGCCAACCCTGGCTCTAGGTTTTCCAATGGCCCACGCCTGGTGGTCTTTGGCTCAACCCCTCACATACAGCCCACATGGGGCTTGGCCCTCTTCTGCTGTTTTGTCTTCAGGGTATCTGCAGGTGACTTTTTCAAAACACCATGTTCTTGGAGAGGCATGGGAAAGTCCAAGATAGTCTCTTAGGAACAGGCCTAGTGGCTTCTAATATGTGAACAATCCAGGAAGCTTCACATAATTCTAAAAGTCCTAAAAATCTACAGAACACACTTAAATCTTTAGGCATCATTTCACATAACATGGAAGACTCAGGTGTTATCCTAATTGCACCTATACTTCTCTACTGAGTGTGCAAAATTTAAAGCCCTTTTTTCTCTGCTACAAAGTCCTTCTTTTATCAAGTTAATATGGATTAGACATGATCAACTACAAGCAAAATTAAAACTGCTCTCAATAGCTTATGATAAACTTTTTTAAAGTAAAAACTTCACGCAGCTGCATAGCCCAAAGTGTCAGATGCATAAGTGCAGATGGAATTAGAATCATAGAATCATAGTATCATAGAATGGTTTGGGTTGGAAGGGACCTCTGGAGGTCATCTAGTCCAACCCCCCTGCAATGGGCAGGGACATCCCCANAGGTAATAGCACAATTAGTAGCAGTCACCAGAAGGAATTAATAGAGCTAGATCTTGCAGTTCTGGGACTAATAAGCATCTGATGTTTTAGATATCATCTTCTTGATTATTAATGTCCACCAGAACCAACCCAGCAATTTTTCATCTCTGCAGGCACATATATCATTCCACAAAATGTGAGTGAAAAATTCTTCCTTCTCATTTGCGGTAGTTGAGGTCTATGAACAGAAGCACTGGGAAGTTATAAGGTAGCTCACAGGATTAATTTCTTACATGCCTGGAAAAAATTTTAGCCTTCAGCCATCAACTATCTAAGGCCAGAGAAGATCTATCTCATCCAGTAACGACATAATATTTAAGGCATCAAGTTTGATTCCAAAGGAAAGAGAGCATGAACAGTGTTGAATAACCTCTCAGAACATCTCATGCATACAAAGTAGAAGGAAAATTAGGTTGCAAGATATGATTTCAAGGTCTATCAGATTATCCACGCATTCAAGCCAATGGTGACAGAGTTTGTTTCTTTTTTGACAAATATATTTTCTATCGTGGCTCTGATCACTGTGAGTGATGGCATGAGTCCATCTACTTCATTTCCAAAGTATTATAACTTTTTATAATCTATATCCATTTTAGGATCAAATTTTGTTTTTTTTTCCAAACTAACATTTCCTCATTTTGCTGTGATGTACTGTAAATAGCTTTCGATACTCAATTTATTTAATATATTCATCTCTTCTAGAAAGTTCTCATTTAATGAATAAAAATATCTGCAAAAAATCAGAAAAAAAGTAGGAAAAAATACATCAACTCCTTCATTTCAAAAAAAGAAAAGTAATAAAATCATAATCAACTTACAAGATAAGGATAAAATATTGCTCAAAGCAAATAAATTAGAGAACATACAGAGGGAAAAGATCTTTGCATTGTTAATAGATCAGAGAAAGATAAATAATTTTTAAAAAGTAGTCTTTTCATTGTGTGAAATCCTCTGTGTCACATTTGGTTCCTATCTCCTTGACAATCTACAGCTGTATGTTTTCATAAAAATAATTTTGTTTCTCGGCTTTACCAAGTTATTTGTGGTTTAACCCTTGATAATTCACACTGGACTTGTTCTTTGGTTGCTCTTGTATTTACCTCCATTGATGTCTCCATTATTCCACAGATAATATTCTGTCCTAGCTAGGTTAGTGTGCAATGAGAAAATGAAAAGTTTGTTAGCAATTCTCTTCTTTCTTGTTAATGAGTAACAGAGGCAAAAAGTTAGAAACAGTGTCTCCAGACAGCTTCTAGAGATTACAGAAATAAAGGCTGTTCCAAAAGACAAGGATGTCAATTAAGGGATTTATTGACTTCAATAGGCTTTGGAAGAATGTAGGTTTAACTCACTGTCTGATGGAGAGCTTCAGATCAATCAAGACAATACAAGATTCACTCATTAGCTATGATACTCTCTCCAAAGCATTTAACTACTCATTTTACAGTCTACAAAAGTGATTTCAATGTGGTAAATTTTAATGGTGAGTAATTCAAGGAAATAAAAATTCTATCTCTTATATTCTAGAAAGGAGATTTCATAACCCTGATATGCACTGCTTGCATTTTCTGGATAAAGACTTTTATCCAGCATTTCTTATTACATCATCTGAATAGTTTACAACTCTTAATACATTTATCCTTGTTATGTCCCTGAGGCAACAGCTGTATGAACAGAGTTGCCCAAGACAAGGAACCTCTAGGCAAAAGCCTGGAGGAAAATGCCATAGGCAGTCACATGCAAAGGAACAGCTCTTCAAGAGAAGAAAGTATTCTGAGCCCCAGGAAAATCGACCATGGGAATGTCCTTGATCAAGCCAGAATTACTGGGCTATGTGTCTCCAGTTTTTCCTTTCTTTGTTCTGATAGATGGATTTTTGGCAGGAATTCTCATGTCCATTTTAGAAGACATAAACATTTTAAAACAGTAGGCTGTGTATTTTGATTTTGCCCTCCTGAAGGCTAGATATAATAAAACAGTTTAGGGATTTATGAATATCAGTTTGTAGTACTGCAGCCCAGGAAGTACAGTACTGTTATCGCTGCTAAGAGGCTTTGTACTGACTTTGCAGGGCATTGGGAGCAGGGCTTGTCAGGCTCACTTTGTCTGAATTTGTGTTCACTTGCCTGAGGCTTTGTCTTAGTTACTTTAGCTGCATCTAACAAGTCACAGGCTAATTTGTTTTACTCTATATTTATATAGTACAAACGTTTTGTTTTTAGTAGACAGATGCAAAAGGCAGTTTTATTCATAATGGAATCTTTCTGTAGAATTATTCTTTTCTGTTTATATCACATCTGGGCTAATAAAAATTTGGATTACACTGCTAAGATGTCAGTTATACCAACAACAAATTCTTGAGTTTATGTATGAGGCATTTTCATTTTCACTAAAAAAGACAGAGAGTGACTGATTCAGGTTTGCAAACAATGCAAAGGAAACAACATGGCAGTTGTCCTGGGCCTTCTGATGACCAATATTGTACAGTTCAGAAAAGTGAGATGTTCTCTGCCCAGTTTACAAGGTCAAGCATAAAAAATTACTGCAGGCAGTTCAGTACTTAAAAAAGGAAGGAGGGATAGGATCAGAAATATAGCCAGTGAATCAAACTGATTTAACAGATAAATACACTTGCTATACATTAAGTAACCTTTGTGCAAGTGCAGTGGAAAGGACAATTTAATATTTTATACCTCCATCTGGTGAAGAAATAATTGAATAACATTTAAAGCTATTGTATTAGTTTGACAAAAAATAAACTAAAAATACTTATCAGCAAACATGCACAGAAGGAATTTTGGAAAGATTTGAACCTGCTCAGAATCCAGCCTCTAATCTTTCCCCACTGGTACCTATATACCTTTCCTCATAAAGGTTAATGCCTTTTTTAGAAGTGGTACTTCTTTGTAGTCAGGGATTAAGATTTGTAGAAAATTCTTAAACAACCTGTCAGTCTTATCTTCCTCCTTTTCCAGGACACATTGGTTAATGCGTTTAGAGGAATTGTATATATTCCATTCTTACACAGATCTCTAAATGGTGCAAGGTGGTCAGTGCTGCAGTGTCAACACAACTCTATATGTGTATACTGATCAATAGACTTTGTAACCCATATTCTTCTTGTGCTATTGTCTTGGTCATTTCATATCAGCTATCACATGGTGATCTTCCACTGTCAGTTCATACATATTCCAACAATTCCCCAGAAACCACACATTGAAAGGTTTAATTTTCTGCAGTTATTTGTTTGTAGATTAGCCTCTAAAAAAGGCCATCTCATTGCCCTCATTTAAATGAACTCTTGAGGCCAACTGATGACATTTTCTTTTAGTTTGTAGGGCTATCATCAATAGTATTGCTTTGTTATATTGTCTTACTGCTGTGTAAAGTGCATGAATGCTGTATGGGAAATTTGCTTAAATGATTTATTAATATCTCAAGTACAAAATGAATTGAGAGTAGAAAATCCTTGCCAATCTACTGTAAATATGGGAAGTATACCACAAATTAAAAACAAAGTTCAAAGATGCTGATAAATTTCAGCAACATAGTCTCATACCATGATGTCAAATATGCACTTGACACCAAGTGTTTCAATAGGTTGTTTCAGTTCCATTGTCTAGGGGAGTGTCCCGTTGTCAGGGGGAGCATATCGGATTAGCTGTGCAGAAATTGTCAGTAGAAAATTCCTTAAGGAGCTAAGAAGGAATTGATATGATTATGTACAAAAAGATCACATAGGATTCTAATAAACAGTACAGTTGTAAAAATGGTAAAAAAAAAGGAAAAAAGAAAAAATAAAAAAAAGTATATGTGTCAGGTGGTAGGAAGAGATGTTTGTGTTAATTATGGTGTCTCTTAAAGTTCTCAGGTAACTTGAGAAAATTTTAGGTGGCATAGTCTGTCGAAGACTTCTCTGAGATATTCTAAATTTGCAAGGAAAGACACAGGGGCTTACACTGATACCATATATATAATACATTAAAGCTTTCTTGTTAAGGAGTCTTGATAGTATACCTCGAAATTCCTTTTCTGGGATAATTTAAAGGCATTTTAACACAAAGTCAGTCTCATAAAATTCTATAAGTGTTCATGCTAAGCTTGTTTTACTGCTACTGAACATCAATATGCCTTATCTGAATGTAAGTCCAGAAAATTATTTGTGCTTTTAAAATTGCAGCCAGGCTGTTCAATGCAGGAATGAGTTTCCCATGAATTTACAGCAGTTGCTACATCTGGATTTGACTCGTGTTCTTGTCAGACATTAAAGAATGAATTAGCATGGCATAACTTTCACTAAAATCCTCAGGCTCCGCTGACTGTCTCTAACCTTCCAGAAATTGCCTGTGCAATTCACATGGATGTATCTTACCATACTAAAAAACATTAACTTACATATTGATACCAGAGAAAGGGACGTACCATAGCTCATTTGACACTAAACTGAAACCGAGCAGAACTTAGGAGTTAAATTAGGAAGTAGCTCTGCAGCGTTTAATGTCCTGCTTTGCAGCTGCTGCTGAGCTTTTTGGGCTGGAAGTTAGTTTAAAGAAAACGGAAGTTTTATACCAACCCGCACCTCAGGAAGTCTTTCGTCACCCTCATATCACCATTGGCGTTTCAGAGCTTAGATCAGTCCAACAGTTTAACTACCTGGGCAGCCTCATCTCCTCAGACGGTAAGATTGACGGAGAGATAGACAATAGGTTGGCAAAGGCATATAGTGCTTTCGGAAAACTCTATAAAAGAGTCTGGCGAAATAAACACTTGAAGATAAGTACAAAGATCAGTGTTTACAGAGCCATTGCGCTATCTATTCTTTTATATGGTTCCGAATCATGGGTCATCTATCACCACCACCTGCGTCTCTTGGAGCGCTTCCATCAGCGCTG
>VWZO01012526.1:28328-44797 GCA_013396975.1 Bucco capensis
CAGGAACACAGGAAGATAAGGGGGAAAGACAGATGGAAGAACTCAGAAACTCTTGCCAGGTAAACATTGGAGTCAGCAGATTCAAAGAAAGTTCAAAAGTTTACTTGAGGAAGAGGAGTAAAATGAAGACCCTCGGGATGAAGGAACAGGATCTCCCACCCAGGATATCCCCAAATTGAAGACTCCTCCCCTGACTCTGCTTAGATTCCTCCCTAACCTCACCTGCTATGAATATTATAATGAGATGTTGCAATGTTATGAATATGCATGTAACGGTGATGTAATCTCTTGTAAAATTGTATAAATTGCATGGCTTTACACCAACTTTTTGGAACTCTTTTTGTCGGCACAAGCTGGGAGTTCCCCAGTGTTGCCTTAAATAAATACCTCACTGCTTGAAGACTAAAACTTCATCTCTGAGCAGTTTACTGCAGCTTTTGGGGCATAAATTTGCTATCAAAACCCCACAGTTCATCAGCCAGGGGTATTTCTGGCAGGTGACCTGGTGACTTATGTGTTAGATTATCTCCTATGTTACCTTTCCGCAAGCTGTTTTAGATTTAAATATGTTCTATTGTTACAAACTGCACTTGCTGCAATGGCTCTAGAAGAGCTCAAAATGTGAAAACAGCTGAAGAAGTGTATTCCCTTCCCTTGTAACATTACTACTGGAGACATTGCTATAGTAACTAAGAAGGAATTAACCGTGCATGAAAGCTGATGATTGTTATGAAAAAAACCCCCAAACATTTTTAATTACTACTAATATAAACAAAAAGAAACCAACATTCCCAATATATACACTTAGTGATTCAAAACATCTTTTTTTCCCACAACAGAGGAAAGTTATAAGGTAGATTTATTGGAGGAAAAAAAATAAGCAAGAAACTTGAATGAAATTTGAGAGTTTCTTCATGATAGTTATATATAGTTATATATTAGTTACATATTATTCCATAAGCACTGAGCAGAAAAGCTATGTTTGAAAGCTCAGGGGTAGAAAAAGGGAGCAATTAGAAGAAAGAATTGTAAAACAGAAAACACTCTAATCTGTGTGAGCAGCATAAAGTGGATAGTAATGCGGACTTGAACTAGTAGACAACATTAAAATCTACCTAGTGTTTCAGCACAACATGAATTTTCCCCTTCCTGAAGCAGAGAAGCAACTGCATTGGATTTGCATGCAGTGCATCCCATCACTTCAGTATCCAAAAGAGCTGTAAATAAACAGGAAAATGACAGCAAACTTCAGGTAACCTCAAATTTAAGTTTGCTGCTTTTACAGGGCTTTGCTAGCCTGACTGGATGTCCCAATATGGTGATTTCAGAAAAACAAATAATTTACTATAAGAAATAGTTCAGGCTCATTAGTAGCCAATTAAAATACTTCTTTCCTACCAGCAGAGATACAAACTGCTATGTTATCAGCAGTGGACAGAATAAGCTGTTAACATTTTTGGCACACATTGTTGAGGTATCCATAAAGATCTTTTAATAAGGCATTTGAAATCACAGGGAAATGCCTCCCTACAAAAGGAAATATTTAAACTTTCACTTTTACCCATTACTTCTTCAGACCCACTGCTGCATTCTTGATCTAACTGAATGAAATCATGCATGAAATAGTATTCTATGTAGTTTAACGATTAACAGAACCTGAATGGCTACATATAGTGCATTAGCTCACTTCTGAAAGACTCAGTAATTTTTAATACAGTGCAGAAGTGTTCAGTGTAAAACCTCAGTGAATAGGCCAGCCTTATTTCCATTACCAGCACATATATTCCAGTAAGCTGTTTCCTAATATTCATTTTTATATAATTTCATTTTTACAAAAAGAATCTTAAAAATCAAACTACCAAAGCTCCATATTCTTTAATTTTGTTATGAAATACTACCTCTGCCAGCAAAAAATTCTTAATGCTTACTTTTTTCCTCACTTCTTTTTAAAGAACAGCAGCCTTTATCACCTTTTGCCTAGGTAGCTCATAAGCAAATTTGTCTTTTTTCTATGATGCTTCTTTTGATAGAACACCTTCCTCAAATACTGTGCTTTCTTAAATACAATGCTATTAATGATACTTTCCTTAAAGACGTTACAGAAAATTTCATCTATATGATTTAACATACATTTAAAATGAAAGTAAAAGAAAAGATCAGTGATATTATGGCAACTGTGTAAATACTTGAATTTATTATCTTTTTTGCATCCCAATTATAAAAAAAATGGTGTTGAAGTAGGACATCACTCTATAAGGTGCTGTAGAAACACCTCAGCAAGAAGATTTCTTCCTATTATATTAATAACAGATACGTGTATAGCAATTGCCCTAATATCCATGAGCTTTGTTTGTTGAAATAATGAAATTCCAGAAAACCGAGATTTTCAATGTCAAAATACTTTCTTTTTTTTTTTTTTTTTTNGCAGTGTAACATGTATTGATTTTTTTTTTTTTTTTTCAGAAATTTTTCTGAATTTTAAATGTCTACTATTTTAGAACTGGAATATATTAAGCTCTGCAGGATTTTATGTTTTAAAACATCATTAAGATGTGCATAAATACATGTGCTTCTGAACATTTCTTGGTATTGCAAGTATATTTGTACATATTCTTATCAGGCCTTCTTCAACAGAATTAGTCCTACTGTCTGTGCATCTACCACCATTACAGAAACCAGAGGCAGCACTAATAGGTTATTCTGAAGTAGGCTTTCTCTGCTGCAAGATAAAGCGAATTATCTTTTCTTTAATCTTGAATTGTTAAACTACGCTGCATTTGGGATTGGATCTTAATATCTACATATGAGTTTTGAGTCTTGTTTGACCATCTCTTAAAGCCTGCAGAGTTTTAGCACTGACTTCAAATTCCTTTTGTTTGCCTACACTTAAGGGGACCTAAGACCACTCAAAATATCTTTGAGTAGCCAAAAACACAGATGGCACTGGCAAATCTCACACAGGACCTGAGGAATATTTTGCACATTTGGAGCAACAGCTGGAGATCAGATAGTACTACCTGGGCCATCTCAGATTGTAGAAAATATCTAGGTGAGGGCTACCAAAGAAAGTCCTTAATATTTACACCTCAGACATGGCTTATAATTTCTGTTACAGGTGTAGACAGGAATTCTAAATAAGTAGCCTAAGGACCAATCCTACTGCACTTCTTTTCTCTAGGTATTCTTCTATCTTTATCAGGGCTGGTAAGACTTCAGCCTTTAAATCCTTTGAAAGTTCAAAGAAAGAAGCTCTGGGTTTTTTCTATCTTCTATTACTGATAGTGTATTTATCCTTCAGTTCTTCACTCTGAAATAGCCACTCAGCAACTTTTGAAACAGATGGGCTTAGCACTAAGGTTGATACCTGACCTCTTCAAAATTATTTAAGATGCTTCAGGACTTAGTTGCTCATTTCTTGACTTTCACTTGCAGAAAATAGGAAGATGACCTATGTTACCATACTTTATTATTTCTACCTCTATCTGTTCAGAATTTTGTTGTCACATGGAACAAAGGCTTTAAGCCTTCTAAAACAAAATACTTCAGCTTAGCTTGATTCATTTCACTTAAAATTCAAAAATTTTATGGATGGGTTTACCTACCTCCACCTGAAAAACTAGACTTCTAACATATAGATCTCACTTAGATTCCCACAGGGTATGAACCCAGGGCTGAAAGCCAGATTCTGACAAGTGTTTGGTAAGAACTGGATAACTGGTTTCAAATCCATTAAAAATGCAGTGGTGAGAAAGGAAACAATATGTGCTCCACTTCCAAGGCAGAATAGCTGAGAAATAAGGTTTCAGCCACAGAAAGGGAACATGAGGAAAGTTCTTTTAACAACAAATGAATCATCGGAGCTCCACAGACATCACAAAATAAGATTACTGCATTAAGTCCTTGAGAATTGTGGCAAACATTCTTGTTAATGCAGAAAAGTGGACAAGATAAATTTTCTGGAAGTCTCTGTAATCCTTTATAGTTAATACAAAATTATATTTTAATTCACAAATTGCTCCTCTGGCGGAAATAGGTCTATATCTAGAACAGGTATTCTGCTTTTGGCAGAGATAATTTTCTTCCTAGTAGCTGGCATAGTGCTTTGTTTTGAATTTAGTATATGAATAAAGTTACTAATACAATGATGTCATCAGTTGTTGCTAAGCAGAGCTTATACAAAGTCAAGAATTTTTCAGTTTCTCACAATATGCCAGCTAGAAGGCTGGAAGGGCACAAGAAGCTGGAATTGGACACAGGCAGGATAGCTGGCCCAAACTGGCTAAAGGAATCTTACATAACATATGACATCATACCCACTATATAAACGGGGAGGGGGTGTCCAGGAGGAGTGAATCACTTGAGGAGTGACTGAGCATCAGTCAGAAAATGGTGAGCAATTCCATTGTACATCACTTGTCTTTCTTGAGGTTTATTTCACTCCTTTTTTTGTTATCTTACTTTTCATTCCATTTATTGTTACTACTAATATTATTATAATATTTTATTTTAATTATCTGACTGTTTTTACCTCAACTCACTGGTTTCACTTGTTTCCAATTCTCCTCCCCATCCCACTGCGGTAGAAGGAGAAGAGAAGCAGAAGAGGAGTGAGCAATTAGCTGGGTGGTACTTGTTTACCCTCTGGTGTTAAACCACAACAGTGAGGTGTCTTGACATCTAAATGAGGTTTCACAGTGGCCTTCAATTCAATTCAGAAACCAGAGGAGCTTTTATATCCAGATATTATAACCTCATGACATCTGACACTTTCTAAACAGATAAGAGCTATACTGATACCTGAGTCTCTTGACAGAAATTCAGGGATGTTTTATCGAGGAAAAAAATTAAAAAAAAATTTTAAAAACACAGAGAAAGAAAAAGAACAAAGATAAATCCATAGCTCACCAGTAACTAAACAAATCCTTTCAGTTTCCTGTCTTCTCCTTATCTGTATCTTACCTCGAGTGTCTTTTACACCTGACAAGGAATGAATATTTTTCATCTACCCTAACTCTCATTTCTCACACTCATGACTGAAGGGGAAGAAGCTATAATAAACATGAGCAAGTAGCCTTGTATGAACCAAATAGTAAAGTGCAGACTGAATAATGAGGAAATACAGTTCTTGCTCCTATTGCATCTCTAATTAGAGCTTTGTTACATAACACAACTTATTTTGTTCCTATGATATTACCTAAGATCTTTAAATGTTCTACAAAGGTATTGATTTTGTTTTGAATGTCAGATCCTGCAGTTGGCAGCCTTTCCATAAAACGAACAGATTACACTTGGAAGTCTCAAGTTACTTTTCTCAAATGAGAAGCAGACAAATAGCAGTATAAGTACACAATTATTGGACTATAATCATCAACCTTCAGATGGGTAAAATGACTACAATTTTGAGTAGTACCAAATAGCATGTGATTTACTTTGAATGAAAGCTTTTAGAAAGATGAATATCTATATTATCAATATATATTCTGGCATCTTGAAAAAGATTGGTCAAATAGTTCAAGTGGTACATTATTTTTATTTTTGTTTAAGTAGGCTTGGTGATTTAGCAATGAGAACTATTAACCTTTGGAAAAATCAATTTTCTTCTCATCTCATTTAGTTAAGGAAAACAAACACGTCCAAGAAAAGTTCCATAGAAACCTGATAGAATTAGTCAGTAGGGAAAACAACCCTTACAAGCTTTCAGCATCCATGTGATGCAGTAGATAGGTCATCTACTAGACAGGTAAGAAATATTTAAAGAGTGGAGCTGAATAAGGAAAAAAAAGTTACCAAAAAGCTGAAGGGAAAGACCTCAGTTGTTTGCTATAACCCATGAGTAGATGATGCTCAGCACTTATTCTTCACTGTATTTTCAACTACAGGCTCTTCATATCACTTTGAGTACATTGGCTTAGGATACATTCTGAGTTTGTAATACATGTACTATTAGAAAATTCCATCTCACACATCCATTTACAGGATAAACACTATTCTAAATTTATTTTCATTTTTTTCATCATCTAAAGACATAAGCTGCAGAGTTCAGGGCTATAGCTGCTAATGGCTTTCTCTTGCTGTGTGTGATTTTTAACTTCCATGCACCAAAACTGGCATTATCCCTTCATTGATCTTCATAGTGATATGATCCAGACAAAGAGAGAAAACAGTCTTTACAAAGACATGGCTAGTTAAAAATTGCTTCTTATGGCAATTTGACAAGAAACATAAGTAGTCCAACATTCTGGCTTCTGGCTTCTGTTACTGACTTCTATGGGTTTTCTAAGTTTATTTAGTTACTTCAGAATTAACATAATGTTTTTAAATGTTTGGAAAAATCTGAAAATTCATGCTTCAGGGATTAAAACAATAATTATTATATCATCTAACTACCTCATCTACCACTAATTCTGAGTTGTGGAATGCAAATATATATAAACACAGAGCTGAAAGACAGTCTTTGTATTTGCAATATCTGCCACACAATAGCTCAATTACAAGAAAACTTTGACCTTGTATTAAGCTATTTGAGATATTTAGCCAAATATTACTTGTTGAGAGTTCATTATATTCTCCATAGTTAGTGTTCATTTAAGTCCTCTGAAGCATCCTGTCCTGACTTGGTCGTTACACTCATTACACAGTAAAGGATACCACATTGCAAATTTATGGAAGTGAAAAAAAGATATTTCAGAGAAAATAGGATACCTCTAGCAATGATACTTAACAGAAATCATTTTACAGAGGAGTAACGTAGATCCTCAGATTTTCAGGAAAGTAGTAGACCTCACCGCTGCATGAATGATGTAAAAATTTCCTCTGTAATAAGGACTTGTTTTCCAACTCACTTTTTTGAGGTTTGTGGAATTAATTAACAATAGGTTTAATTGACTGTTTTTATGTAGTGTTAAAACTTCACTGTCAGGTTAGTAGAATACTTAGCCAGAATAGAACAGGTACGACATTTATTTCAGTTATTTGCCAGCCTTTGATTCCAATAATTTCTGTAAACTCCTTTCTCAGACTAAATCACATTAACCATTACAGAACTCACATGTACAGCAGTGAGAACTATCCCCATGGAGAGCCACAGAAGTCATGTAGGAAGCCAGGACAGTATAGGAGTTGGCAAATGTACTCTAAGCATCTCAGAGCATATTCTGAAGAAAAACTTGTAAATTGGGAAAGAATTATTCTGTTTATGAAGAACATATTGTTCTGCCCTTTTTTCTTTGAAGTCAGTACTTGCTGCTGGGTGATTCAACACTATACTTAGGCTTCGATGTACAATCTTAAAAGCACCATTACAGCCATTTACTGGAAAGGAATACCTTGTTGCCATGGCTACTAGTGCATCACTTGAAATTGTGATATAGCTGGATTTCATCACCATGACATTAATTTTCTACAATGCAGCAATGGAGGAACTAGTTCCTAACTGTATTAGTTGCAGCAGTGTTGTATCTTCTTCTTTTCACTTAAAGTTTCTTTATGTAAAACCCATAGCTATAAGAGCAAATCTGTTAGCCAATGAAAACTATGCTAACTGTTAATTTGGGTGTTGGGGAGAGTCAGGGAGGGTGAAGAAGTGGAATGTATTTTTGCTTCCTTTCTTATTAGGAAAAAATGAAACTCAGAATCCTGTAGGAAATAAGCTATGAAGCTTACCATATCTCCATTGCTCTGAGATAATGCCAGTCAAACTACCTCCTTCTCTGGTGACTGCATGGCCCTAATCCAATGCTCACTGAGCTTTCTCAGCTGAATGCAGTATGGTGAGCTGTGGTGTGAACAACATTTCTAAGACTCTTGGGGTATGTCTTTACCACAGATACAGCAAAGCAAAGACAACCTGCGCCAAAGAGAGGGAAGTGCCTGTACAACTTTTATATCCTCATCAGTTCACATACAGCCAACTTATAACAGAAAGTGTGATGAAGTTACCATTGTGTTTGGAAATAACTTCTATTTCCAGGTTCGTCATGACCCAATCTAGCTCATTTGTCCCTATATACCTGCCACACAAATGTGCACTGAGATAGATGTAATATCCCAGATACAGGGCAGATGTATGCATAAATGTATAGCAAATGAGTGTGAGATTGGTTTCCAGTTGCACTGAAGAGAAAGGAACAGTTATATATCAGTAGCTATCTTCACACTCATCAGGCTACAAGCTAAACTTTTAGAAGTTAACTGAAAAAGAAACTTCCTACAGCCTTCTAACTGAGAGATTTAAGGGAAAAACAAAAACAAAATAAAAAGCCCCACAACCATAAATCTTTGTTCATCTGATTAGGGGAGCCGCTCAGTCATATTCTCATCTTTAAACATTCAGCACACATGAAGGATCCCACCTGAAATACCTTGCAACTTTTCTCCCCAGTCACCTAACTTGACTTACTTAAGAGCTATCTCACCTGAGGTATAAAGAACGAGGAGGCTTCAACTGTAGGTTTGAACATCTACTTTCAGAAGTTTACAATGGAGTTACCTGCATCTGAATCCCAATGCGGAAGCAGGATTGTCTCACATATAGAGATCTAGTACCATTGAAATCTAGTACCATTGAGACATAGCTGGCAGATACAATGCTCATCTTACAGAAAAAACACTTGAAAAGGGAGATGGATCCTCAACAGAATGCATAATTAATAGACAGGCAGTGAATCACTCCTTAAATTTGACCTAAGGTCATTGTCTAGGTTCAATGTGTCCCCAAATTACAGCTATCATGTTGATAGGGTGTTAAGTGGCCTCAGATATCTGTATTAGAATATGATGAAACATGTATGGGAACAATTACTCTTCAGAATTGACCGTTGAAGGGAGCTTAAACAACTACTTAGTCCAGATATTTCCAGGAAAATACAACTAATATAATCCTGCCCTCAGTGTTTTGGTTTCATATATTTTTTAAAGGAGTATTTATTTTAAGTAAATATGTTTCTATCAAATAATTTTTTTGCAAGTAAGAAGTAAAATAAAGGACTAGTTTAATCTGCTTCATTTTTACCACATTTGTTACACCTGTGTCAGTTTACCCCAATTTTGGTTGAATATGTGAGTGGTAATCTCCTCAATGAACTTCCAATACACTTCCTAATCTATAGCTTTCAGCTGCCAGGTGTTCTAACAAAGTAAAGATAATGATGTCTGAGAAGTTGCTAAGTATGTTTTGATACAAATTTGTGACTGTCCCAGTTTGGGGACAATTACAGGGGAAAACCCAAACAAGAAGCCTCCCCACACACACAGTAAAGGAAGGAAATAGAACAAATCACATGCACTCAAGAGCAAAGTGAGGAAGAATAACTTTTTACAAAGAAAAACAGTAAAATAACAGAAATTGGCAAACTCCCCGATCCCCCTCATATGCCACAAAATGGTGGCTCACACCTCACATCCCCCACCCCTGCAAGAAACCTGCAAAAATATAGTGCAGATGGGATTAGAAGAGATGCAGTGAGCTGGAATGGTGGGTGGAAGAAGCTTGGATGGTGGATGGTGATGAGGTGCTGAAGGGGTGAGGTTGGATGGCATTGGAATGAAGAAACTGCGTGGCATTGCTCCCTGGTCAAGATGGATACTCTTTCCCTGCCTGTGTCTCACTGAGAAGAGTGCAGGCACTGGAAGCCCGTGGATTTTTATGCTGTACACTGTGTTGTGCTCTGTGACGTACTTCAAGGTGTGCTGTTCTTCTTGCACTCATCCATGGTGGGCTGGGATGTCAGGGCGCTGCCGCCAGGTAATCACTCCCACAACTGGGACATATGCCATCATGCTGCCACCGCCATGCTGCCCTGTTCATGACAAGCCAGGCAGTGCCTGGTACTTCCCCTGCCATTCCGTGCCAAGACATGCTGCTGCCTGCTGCTTTTGTGCTGCCCAGCACCGCAGCCTAGTGCTGGTCTGCCCCGTGCGCTGACCCTGGAGGAGGGGAATAGGTTAGTTCTGTGTCTTAGTGCCAGTCAGCCGGGGGAAGGGACAACCTCCCCCACTGGCCATGCGGTGAAAGTCCCGATGCCCTCCTGCCATCTCCCAAACAAAACAACACAGTTCATGGAAGGAAGGAGGAGAAGCAAAAATGGATACAATACTTCCTGTATTTACGTACCCCACAACACTATTTGGAAAGTTTGTTACTTTTCATTTTAAACGCATAAATTCCAAAGTGAATGATGTGCAAATGCCTTCTTGATGAGAATATGGTTGAAATCCATCACTGATTAGAACAGTCCAATTTTGCATCTACTATTTTAATAATTTTTCTTTCTGCTTTTAGCACACATATTCCCTATTTTCATCATTCAGCAATGGGAGATTGTTCCCCTTCCCAGGCTGTCCTTGTCTTTAATAATTTTAAGACCTTATAGGTTAATGTGACATCAGAAGCAGATTTACAAAATATCTGGCTTACATCAGATAGGTATTACAATCAGACAGGTGTCAGAAATTGTACTGGAGTTTTACAATCAAATGACTTTGTGGCAAAAATTGGTGATCTTAGCTTGGTATAAGGGTACACATAAATCTTCTAGTAAAGTTTGAACTTATAAAGGTTAAAGTCAGTTAGAAACATTAGCTTAGCATACTGTTGTGGTGTCAAAACTTTAAAGAGCAATTTTTACAATGAGTTGTCTCTCTAAGGTAGACTGACTTTATTGGTTTCCACCTTTCAGATGTAGACTTACCAAGTAAAACTTAACATCTCAAAGTAACTTTATATGTAAACATACCTCGTGTCCTAGTTTGAGTCAAACAAAAGTATTCCATGCCATATAGTCCGTCCTTGAGGCTTTGACATTGAACTTGGGCCTTGGGGTCTCTTGCATAGACCCAAGCAAAACAGGTGCATAATTAAGCTAATGAGCACCTAATTAACAACCAGTATATTTAAGGAGAGGTCTGGGTCTCTACCCTTCTAGAAGGTTGAGTACCTGAGTCTTGTGAAGATCGGAAGTCTAGCTCTGTTCCTACAGGGCTCTATCTGTCCTGCCTTCTATCTCAATTCAAGAGTTCCTGAGTTCCTGTTGCAGGATCCAGCCTCCTGAGCCTGAGTCTCAATCTCAGTCCTGGCTGCTGCTGAAGTCTTCCTGCTACAAGCATCAGTGGTGACATAGCTTACATCAAGGGTGGTTTGGTTCTGATAATGGTTTCTTGTGTATGTATATAAATATATATGCACTTCATTTTCTTGTTAATGTTTTCATTAAAGTAGTTTAAGTTTCATTTCCGATTTGCAAGTCTCTCCCTCTTAATTTCTGCTTTTTCTCCCTAGAGTGGGGGAAAAGGGGATAATAGAAAATATCTGTCACTGGGTTGGTGGTTGGCCCAGCCCTAACCCTTGACAGCTTGCAACATATTTTCCTGCATAAATAAACAGAAAAATTGTGCTTTTTTTAACTTTAGTTTACCTATGACACACAACTATCATTATCCATAGAGAACAGACGTATTGATTAAATTTATAGAATTATAGAGTCACTATGGTTGGAAAAGACCTCTGGGATCATTTGGTCCTACCATCCGCCTAACACTACCATGCCCACCACTAACATATGTCCCCCAGCAACATATCTAGATGTTTTTCGAACACTTCCAGGGATGTTGATTCAACCACGTCCCTGGATAGCCTATTGCAATGCCTTAACCCTATCGGTGAAGAAATTCTTCCTAATACCCGATCTGAACCTCCCCTAGTGCAACTAGAAGCCATATCTTCTTGTCTTATCACTCTACATGGGAGAAGAGACCCCCATCTCATTACCTCCTTCTTTCAGGTAGTTGTAGAGAGCAAGAATGTCCCCCCTGAGCCTCCTCTTCTCCTGACTAAACTCCAGTTTCCTCAACCAATCTTCATGACACTTGTCCTTTAGATCCTTCACCAGCTTCGTTGCATTCACTGTGGACACACTCCAACAACTCAATGTCTTTCTTATAGTAAAGCGCCCAAAACTGAACACAATACTCAAGATGTGGTCTCACCAATGCAGGGGAACAGTCACTACCCTAGTCCTGCTGCCCACACTGTTTCTGATGTCAGGGTGCTCTTGGCCTTCTTGGTGATGTGGGCACTCTACTGGCTCATGTTCAGCTGGCTATTGACCAACAACTACAGGTACTTTTCTGCTGGGCAGTTTTCCAGCCGCTCTGCCCCAAGCCTGTAGTGTTGCATGGGGTTGTTGTGGCCAAAGTGCAGGACTCGGCACTTGGCCTTGTTGAATCTTATCCTGTTGACCTCAGCCCATCAATTCAGTCTATCTAGATCTCTCTGTAGAGCATTATCCTATAATGAAGTCCCATAGAAGATTTTGAAATAAATTCCTCCCTTCTCCTACATGGTAGCTGTTCAGGTATCTCCAGACATTCCCCTCTCTCTCCTGAAATAGGACTTGCAGACTTAAGTAACATCTATTTGACACGTGCATGTCACAAAAAGCCTAATGTCTTTGATTCTCTGTGCTGCTGTTTAACTACATATCTTTATAATTAATTTATATATATAATAATATATATTAATGAAAAATGTTAATACTCTTTATTATTCTGTATTTAGTGACTACTTTATGGACTCCTCTGATTAAAGAACATCTAGATTTTATGTTCTGTTCATCTTGCCTATAATATGTTTGTACATGTGGCAGCAGATATTGTAATGGAAAATGTTTACCTTATTACTTGAACATGGTCAAATTTTGGTTGTTAAAATGACTTCTGAGGGTGGGCGGAGGAAATTAGGATGACTTTCCATACTTTTATGAATATAAAAACATATATTTATTAGGAACAATGTAAATAAGTGAAGAGTTTTTATAATCTAACAAGATCCTTTTTGTCATTTGATATAGCCTAGCAGACTACAGTAAGATGTTACTTTTTTTAAGGTATAGTCTTTTAGACATGCTGTAAGATCTTTGTCATGTTTTAGAACTCTTTTCTTTCCATTCAAAATTTGGCAGATTAGAATATGATGAGAATGAGCAAACATCAATGGAGAGGGAACAGAGGAGATGCTGATTCCTGGAAATCATTCAAACCCCTAAAAAGGGTCAGGTTCATGGTCCCCATTTCCTTAATTAAAAATCTAGTCAGTCAATCCCAGTGTCTCTCTCACTTGCATTTGAGTGCCGGCCCATGTCAGACTAGATTATTCTCTGTTTTTACATACATGACTGAAATCTGATTCCATTTGTGTATGAATGTTAATGTGCCATTCCGGTGGTTATTCATAGTCCTGAAGTTCTGATCTTCTATACAATGGTTTAAGAAGTACAATGAAATAGTGAAAAATAAGGCTTCATTTGGGTTCCTCTTGTGAGCAGAGAAAATAAATTTAAAAACCCCCCAAAATTAGAAAAATAAAAAGAGTCTGTCCATTCCTCAAAGTGGTGATAGAGAACCAAGCTCCATGGGGTTCCTTACTGGATTTAATGTATGTCACACAGATGAAAAGTAAGTGTAGGTAGGTAAAGAGTCTTTAAACCCAGCTGGGTAGGATGGTTTGTGAACATAACAGACATTGAGTGTGCCACAGTGCAATTCTGCTTGCTAAGTTAATTAAGTTAGGATTGAGTGCCTGTGGCTAGGAGATAATATCAGCCACATACAAAGGATATGTGATATTTTAGATTAGTTTTATAAGAACGGCTTATTCTCTCTGACAGGGAGACTAAAATATGCTGCCGTTTAACTGTGACAGCTGGGACTCCTGCCATATTCAAGAACATGTTTTGGTTTGTATTTTTTTTCCTTTATTATTTCTATTTCCCATTTAATAAAACCCCATGCCTTTGAGCTATATGCAAGAGAATAGGCAGAAAAGGTGACAAGCCCAGGAAACTGCCAGAGGTGAACTCTTCAACTCATAGTAACATCTCATGGCAGGCTGTAAATAGGATTACTTTTATTGGACTGCTGCCTGCTACAGCCATTATCATTAAGGGCCAGTTACTGTGCCTGTTGTGCACATTGGAGTAAGGGACAGAAAAAGTCCTGGGGACCCAGCCCAGGGCCCTCTCCACCACTCAGGTGGAACTGTCCATTTGAGTCAATATTGTCTGTTCAAAGCATTGAAGAGTTCTTATATGCTTTACAGAAGACAGATTGGTGCTGGAATTTATATTTCAACAGAAACAAGGTTTATCAATAGAGAGCCAGGTGAACCATCAAAAGCCTTCTCCCCACCCTGGATGTTCCTCCAAATGAAATAAGACATGCACCAGCATGACACCCTGCTGATCATATTGGTGGTTAAACCCTTCCGCAGTTCAGAGACATTTTTTCCCCTCACCTCCTCATCTAGTAGCTGAATCACAAGAAAATTGAATAAAGCAATGCTCAATATGAGCTTAGTCTTAAAAAGAAATAATCAAACTTTCAGATAAGATTTCAAGTGTTTCCAAGGTCTGAGCCTCTGCAATGCAATGTGGGGTGTAAGTACCAAGCTATTCTGAGTGAGGCACAAGGATTATGGCAATGTCTGCAGCTCAGATTTATACAGTTGAAGAAGAGTACCTCAGAGAAAGGGAAATAAGGCAAAAGTAACAAGGAGAGCTTCCTGGAAAGACCAAGAGTTGCAGCAATGGTTTTGTAAAATATACCTGTTACTGTAGATCATAGTCCTAGATGTAAAACTTAGCATCTGCAAGTCAAACTGAGTTCCCAGAAAAGGAGAAAGCACCTGTGAAATTATCAGTTTTCCTCACTGGAATATGAAATACATACATACACATATACATATAGAAGCACTTGCAGTTTCCATTTCTCTAGGCCTCTCTAGCTTCTACAAAAGCCCAATTTAAGCTGGTAAAAGGGTCTCACACTAGAAGAGACTGGAAGTCTAACTAAGGTGCTCATCTCATGCATTTAAGTAATCCTCCATTTACAGGATGGTTTAAATGATGAACTTTTCTTCAAATATTGCAGTAAATATTCAACAAAATGATGGCTAGGCTTCGCGAATGAGGATTTAGGAGGGCTCTACCCATGTTTTTTCAACAGAAATATGTTAGAAGATATAATTTGAATTCCAGACACAATACAGCAAAAAGAGGAAAGATGAAAAAGAGTGGGTAAGACTGAAGAGAAGGCCCAGCAGTCAGATTTTCGCCACGTACTTGGCCCTGACTCCAGAAAAGCATGCATGTACTTGTAATTGTGTAAGAGACAAGAACAAGTTTAAATACTATTTGAAAAGTATATACAATTTCATGTTGCTTATTCTGTTAATTTTTATTAACATTACTAAAGTATTGCTAAATTCTATGGGCTTATGAGATCAAGGTAACAAGCAAAACCTTGTGGTTGGAGTCTACTACAGACTTCCAGATCAAGGGGAGTCTGTTGAAACATTTCTACTCCAGCTAAAGGAGGCATCAGGCTAACAGGCTTTTGTCCTGCTGGGGGTCTTCAACCACCCTGATATTTGCTGAAAAAACAATACAGCAAGCAGTAGGCAATCCAGAAGGTTCCTAAAGTGTCTCAATGAGAACTTCCTAACACAAGAAATAGACACGCTGACCTCGGGGGGTGCAGTACTTTATCTACTGGACACAAATGCAAGTGAGCTCATCATGAATCTCAAGACTGGAGGCTCCCTGGGCTGCAGTGATCATGCACCAGTGGAATTCACAGTCCTCAGGGTCACCAATTGGCCAAGAAGCAAAGTCAGGACCTTGAATTTCAGAAAAGCAAAATTCCAACTCTTTAAAGAGTTACTGGGAAAAGGTCCTCGCGGATAAGAAAGCACAATAGAGCTGGCAGCTCTTTAAGGACACTTTCCATAGAGCACAAGAGCTCTCAATCCCCAGGTATAGAAAATCTGGTAAGAAAGGGAAGAGACCTGCATGGCTGCATCAAGACCTGGTAATCAAATTAAAAAGGAAGAAGGAGCTGCGCAGGCAGCAGAAGCAGGGAAAAGGATCTTGAGAAGAGTATAGGGATGTTGCCTGATGCTGTAGAGATGATGTCAGGAAGGCTAAAGCATGGCTAGAGCTCAACTTAGCAAAGGATGCAAAGAGTAACAAGAAGGGATTCTACAGGTGCATCAATGAAAAAAGGAAGGTCAAAGAAAACATACCCCCCCTGAAGAGCAAGAATGGAGAACTAATAACANCCCTGAAGAACAAGCATGGAGAACTAATAACAACAGAGGAGGAGAAGGCTGAGGTTCTCAACAACTTTTTTTTTCTGTCTTCATTGGCAACCTCTCTTCCAACACCTCCCAAGTTAAAAAGCACAAGATTGGGCCCAGGGCAGTGAAGTCCCTCCCACTGTATGTGAAAATCAGGTTCATGACCTTCTGAGGAACCTGAACATACATAAGTCTATGGGACCTGATGAGTTGCACCCCAGAGCCCTGAAAGAATTGGCTGACATAGTCACCAAACCACACTTAATAATATTTGAGAAGTCCTGGCAGTCAGATGAAGTCCCTAGTGATTGGAAGAAGGGGCATGTTACACCCATTTTCA
>VWZO01012527.1:0-55786 GCA_013396975.1 Bucco capensis
AACCATTCTATGATTCTATGATTCTATAATGGACCTTTTCTTTGTTGCCTGATATCCCACTTATCAAGCTTCAGTTTGGTGCTTAAATTTTTATAGTACGTTGTCATGTCTTCTTTTCAATTTGTCTTAATTAAGCTTTTAGTAAGGTAAGCCTTACATTTGTTTTGCAACTTGTAAACCTTTTGAAATCTGCCAGCTGTTTCCTTGTCTTCCTGGAACTTTGGAAACCAGAAAAGAGGAAATACTCCCACAGAAGACATAAAACAAAGATTTTTTTCCTCCCTCTCTATTGGTGTTCTGCTTTATCTGCATCCAAGGATTTTTGCCAAAGCTTTGCTTTTAAAGACCATCTCTACCATTTAACATCCATCTGCATCTCTGTTTTTCAGATCTATCTCTTTAAATTTGTCCCTACAAGAAGATGTATCATGTCGTAGAGAATGGCAGAACTTTATGAGGTTTTATAGAGCAGGAAATCATTGCATGGAAAAAGAGGCAGCTAAGAAGTCGTATGGCAGAGAGGAAAAAAACAAAGAGGTATTTAGGGAAAAAAAACCCAACCCATCTAAAGGGCCCCAGTGGTAGAGTCACTAAGTAAACCTGAGAAGGGCTGTGCGACAAAACAACAGTTACATTGTCTTATTTATCTTTCTCTTTTTCTATCTCTTCCTTATTTTTAAAAAATAATCCTCTAGTTCTGAGTTAGAATGAAAAGTTGAGAGGCTTGCACTCAATGTTTTATTGGACACTTTATTAATTTATGAGATCAGATTTCTAGAACCAATACTTCAAACACAATTCATCTTAATTGTAATTTTAAAAGTATTTTCCTTTCTTTCTCATTCCTAAATTTATTAGTGAGTAAAAAAAGTATTTAAAAAAAAAACTATTTCTGAGACATTTTTTTTTTCCTCTGAAATGTTTCAATTCTTACACCTGCTGCCCACACAATTTATGGGAAGTGTACTACTAACCTTGTTGGTCTTTGGACCAATTCTTGGGTGAGAATGCCTTTGATATGTACAGAAATAACTGCAACCTCAAATGGGGATAAAGCAGTTGAAGCAGAGTAAATGCCATGACACGAAGATCCTATTTTCATGTAAATGTCACTTCTGCTATAAATAGGGAGAAAATAGTATCAAGACAGTGGACAGAATTATTCCACTGGAATGTTTCCCAAGAAGCATCAAACACTTCATTCTATCAGGAGATGATATTTAGTGTGTAAAAAAAATAAATATTTCTTACAAATACTTGTAAGCAATTTTCCACCCTCAATAGTGTCTTAAAAGCATCTAACATTCTTTAACACTGATTTCTGTACCAGTACATATCTTCTAGATCAATTCACTTAAACTCACTCAAAGACTATCACAGTGTTTCCTAAAATGTTTTAAAAGCTAGATCTTCTGGAAAATAACATCAGTTTCAGCAACCTGGTGTTTGTCAGACATTTTAGCACCATGTACACTTCTGTACACCTTTTCTATTAGTCCTTCATTTTGCAGTAGAGAAATACTTGAAAAAAAAGTAGTGTAGACTTTCAAAATATGACAGTTTCTCCTTTTATTGCAGCCATGGGTAAACCATGGAGCTTCAAAGTTATATTGATGTTTGAGTTATGACTAAAATTAATTAATTTTAACCTCAGAGCTATTTACTGAGACTCATTGCTGCCCTCTTTCTGTTCAATAGAAAGAGACCTCATTTCTGACAGATTCATTAGGGATTCTTTTATTAGTCCTCATATAAGTTGGCCTAGAAGATAGTGATTTGAAGAAAATTTATCCTTTGTGGTAACAATACAGGCTAGATTGGCCAGGGCTAGCTATGTTTGCTCTTTTAATAACATCAAGATAAAAAAGATGCTGCTTCGTATCTATTGCTGCTCACTTGAAGAGGGAATGCAGAGGTGAGGTCCAATGTCAATGCAGTCAAATGGAGTAAAATACAGGACAGCAAACCTATCACCACTGTGTTAGGAGATTATCTTTCAACAGATTTATGGATGAGTGATCTTTGTGTAAAGGCCAGACCTTCTGTCCTAGGGGAGACAACTCCTAGCTTTTGGCACAATACAAACTCAGTGGATAAAAAGATTTTGGTTTCACCCCTTCTCCTTAGCTGTGTTATCATCTAAACCTGCCTTGCATCCAATTTAGACTTTGTAGGCTTATGGTGCTGTGCCTCTGTGCTAAAGATTGTGGCAGTTTGCCATTTTAATCTATGCTGTATATCTAAGTAATTCTTGTCTGCTCATCTGAAAAGCTTTTCACTATATCTAAGCAAGGGAATAAGATGGAAACAATAAATGTAGGAAAGACAAGCTGAACAGAAATTCCAACTTTTTAATAATCTGCCCTTTCTTTCATGCCTTATTTTCCCATCTGAATTTTACAACTTTACTTACTCAAGTGTAAGAGAACTTCTATTTATTTATTCTTTATACAAACTTCAGCAAAACATTGGAGATTGAGCTCTTGGAGAGAAAAATCCAGTGCTACGTTTATATATTTTCATTCAACATCTGGACACAAATCTCTTCTGTATCTTCAAGGACAGCTTTGTTTACAATGTTATTCATTGTTTTAGATAAGTACTTGGCTTCTGAAGTTGGATCTTAGTGTTTTTGTTGCCTCTAAACAGACAGGATGCAGAAGCACATTTTATCCTTTTGACTACTTAGTCTTTGTACTCCAAATGCATTTATGAGATTCACCCACCAAGAAAGAACCAAAATAGTCATGTTGCCTTCAAGCATGAATAGCCCACACCTGGGGATGTACTTGCTAGGTACTTCCCATGCCTTGCATATTAGAAACAGTTTTCTCTCTTCTTTCCCTTAACTTAGAAAAAAATGAAGTAAAATTAAGAGCCAAAAACTACCCCAGCAACAAGCACATCACTCTTTCGTTCTGAAGTATGTTGCATATGTTCACTCTCAGTTTGTTTTTAATTAATTTTTCATATAAATTCAAGCCCTTCAAAGAACTGATTATTGCACATAACTTCAGGTTTTCTAAATCAACTTGCAAGCTAGTTGATCCTTTTCGTGCTAGCCATACAGCAGGTGATATCTAGCCACCTAGCTCAGTGCTCATTCCAGATTGCATTGTTCCCAAGGCAGGAGGATGCAGATGCCAGGAGTTCCCAATTCTTTGCATGACAAGATATGCTAGTGTAACCCCATGTGGATATGGGATAGGTGCTGGTTCACTCATCTAAGTTCCTTAATTAAGACTGACTGTGGTAATCTTTCAGATAAAGGTGCCGAAGCAGTTAATGGTCACAGATCCAGATTCAAAGCCTATTGATCTTGTGTAGCAAGTTGAATGGCAATACTACCAGATCTTTTTCCAGAGAATTCATTTATGTTGGGCCAAGAAAGGCTGAAAAAAATGGCCTAAGCATCTGTCTGTATTTTGTACTCAGGTAAAGAAAATGTGATCTTATTTCTGAGAGCCTTTTTTTGGTGAATAACAGGCTGTAGATTCTGCTTGAAAACTCATGCCTTCAACACGGGCTTTTTAACTTAAAAAGGGAGTACATCTGCTTTAATGTAATTTTAATGAGACATATTAACAAAAGCAGTTTCACAGGTGGTTGGGAAGTAATTAACATTTGGCTACTAGAAAAACGTTAATAGAATTTTGCTTAGAGGCATATCCAAAATTCAGCAGGACAACCATAAATGCTGAGTGTATTTCTCTGGCGTGTCATAGCACATGATGAGGCAATAAATGTATTTTGTAATGTCTTACTTGTTTGAAATTGATGCAATTTACTTTACAGCCTACTGTTTTATGGTACTTAATATCAAATTGCACATCAATATACAGAAGCAAAATCTGAAAATGACATAATAAAATACAAGCTGCTGTGAGATGCATCATAAAGATGACACAAAATGACATGAAACAAATAATATTTTAGAGTAGAATTACCCAATTTGCTAGAGATATTTACTAAAAATACTTTCTCTGCATTGATTATTCACAACCCAGATACTTCATAGTATAAATGATACTATATAACATGTTTTCCAAACCAGAGACCTTCTGGTATGTCTGGACTGTTTCTTGGAAGGTTCTCCAATGGATGGTTGATTTTAAACAAGAAAGGAGATAAAACTCTGTTATTAACCACTTGAAAGAATTACAATGTGGAATAGTCAAGGTTCTTTCACATTTTGATCTTTTCCTGTTCATATGGGGAAAGTTTACTAAGAATCTTCCATTACTGCAAAGAAAACCATTGCAAATCTTTCCTGCACTCCCCACCACCCTCGCAAAAAAGAAAAAAAAAGAAAACAAACAAAAAATATTCAGAACAGGGAAAGGGAAGAAGGGTTTTAGGCAGAACAGAAATTCAACTATTTGATAATTCCGTATGTGAAAACAGTGTTAAGAGTCATAAAGCCTTGACTAGAGTATAGTAGTCTGTATGAAAAGTGGTATTTTATTTAACCAGCAATCTTGAAACAATTGTCAGTCCTGACAGTATTTATGAATAGAGCTTGCACAGTTCTATTTTTCTCAGGTTATGCCTTTATAACACTTTTTTAATCAGTGGAAATTTCACATGTGGCACTAATGCAATAAATTTTTGAAATGGTCGCTTAAATGAAGCATTTTCTCTGTAAGCATTTCTAGTATGTCTTAAAGGTTTTTCAGTAAGGATAAGAAGAATTTATAAAATATAATTAAGTGTTGTCTAGAATCATTGACTGGCAAAAAAACCTAAGCAGCAATATTTTACTTTCTGGGCACAATATGTGAACATCCTAAATTATTGAAAGTTTGCTTTGTATTTCTCTTTAAATCTCCTCTTCTACATTTTTTGTAAAATTCTGCAATTACTGTACTGTTTACTAAAATATTTTTCAACTGGTAAATTTTTATGAGGTTTTTGAGTGCAAGAACCACATAGAAAAATCTTCCTTATGTTTGAGAAAAGAAAGCAAGCAGACTTTTTGGAATAATGTATCTAGTATTTTTTGAATATACTATGTGGCTGGAGATAAACTTATAGCATGTTACACTCCAGGGGCTTCATTCAGACTCATTCTTATTTTTTATGGTTGTAAATCTCACCAGGTTGCTTCTGTGGTGGCTATTTGTACCTGAAGATATGTGTATTTTTCAGCTTGTTCTACTAGTTCCAGCTTTTGCATCCTGAAAAAGTCCAGGAGCTATGACAAAGAAAGAAATTACACCTCATCAGGGTGAAGTGCAGTTGAGTTTTCTTCGTAGTATAGATAGATGCTGATTATTAAAAGCTAGGCCTCCTGCTACTGTGTTCCTTTTCTCCAACTGTGGAAATAAGGCAATGTATCTAAAAAGAGCAGGTGATTCTTAAGGAGCTAAAAACAGTCCCTCCTGTTCATGTTTTGAGTTTGGCTTTTGATTTCCTTCACAAGCAAAATTATATCTTGGCTAAGGAAAATATGATGGAGATATCTGAAAGCAACTTAAATCTGAAAAGACTATAAAACATGGCAAGCTTGTTTTCCTAAAGCCCATATTCATGCATTTCTGATCTTAACGGAATTCTTTTTAATCTGCAGATGTTAAATCTTGAAAAACATTGCGCTATGACATAGAAACACTTTCAAAGTGTTGTAATGTTACGCAGCAATATATAAAGTGCTTTCTATGACACTACTTTATAAAGATACCTTACGAGTTCTTCATACCCAGTTTCTCAGAGTATCAAACTTACCTTCTGGTGGGATAACTGTGGCGACAGCAGAGGGAGCATTAAACTCACTGCCCACAGTAAACTGTGGGGAGTGATACCCATGTTCCTATAATCCTTGTATGGGTAGGATGTGCTCATTAGCCTTCTGGCACTCATCCTAGGAGAAGGACAACTCTAATTCCAAACCCGGGCAGATGGAGCTTGTTTAGCACTGTAACGCCTTCCATCTAAGAGAAGGACACTCTACTAAAACCTTCTTCCTAAGGACTTGGCTGCCAGCGTCCAAGCTTGCTAGGCCCTGGCAGATGAACCTTAGGACTAAAGGGTGGGTCCAGCTCTGTGCATGCTGTGTCTCACCTAAAAAAAAATCCATTGTGTAGGCTCGAGGGTGCTATCTGCTATCCTGTTTTTATCAGCGCACTTGTAAAAGGCGCTGATGAGGAGCGTGGATGGAGCCCTCCCTGGATCTTCGTTCACGAAGCCTAGCCATACATACAAACTTACCTTATTCAGCTGATAACACTTGATTTGTTCAATTTTATTTAGCAAAGCTTATAGAACACTAACATAAAATTCTGATACCAGAAAATAGTGATGAATTTCTGAATATTAGAGAAACATGTTGCTCTGTTTCTGGCAGTAGCTGCCAAGCTGGGCAGCTGTCCCATCTTCTCCATTAGTTTGAGACTGTATTGGTGCCTGATTACTGCTAAGGAAGTATTTAAAAAATTTCACATAGATTGGAGCTTCAGGCTACAAATGAAGGAAAACATGTATGGTTCAGTGTGCCTTAACCATCCTGTGGACAGATAGATGTCATTAACTACTTTATCATTCATATTAGAAAATGTCCTGAAAAGCTACTGGTCAGTATTTGTATATGCCCCAATATATCCTTGCAAATTAAATCACAGGCACAGATAGAATGTGGTGTTGTTGTTGTGGCTAGTCTTCCCAAACGAAGATCCAGGGAGGGTNTTGAGTAAATAAATAAAAGAACATTACTGTTTAGCTGCTCTTTTTCAGTTACATTACCACTTGCATGTGTGTCTTGCTCAGCTAATGAGAAATCCACAGGGTATTCCTTATTCTGTACACTTTTTAACCTGATGAGAAATTAATTTATTTGCAAGGGAAATAATTCTACTAGCACAAACCAAACAGCAAATTATTGATCTGGCATCATTCAGGGTTAACAGTGACAGGACAAGAGAAATGGCCTCAAGTTGCACCAGGGGAGGTTTAGATCGGATATAAGGAGGCACTTCTTTACTGAAAGGGTTGTTAGGCATTGGAATGGGCTGCCCAGGTTGCTGGTGGAGTCACTGTCCCTGGAGGTGTTTAAGAAAAGTACAGATGTTCTACTTAGGGATGTGGTTTAGTGGTATATTAGTGATAGGTATGGTTGGACTTGATGATCTTGGAGGTCTCTTCCAACCTTAATAATTGTGTGATTCTACAAAAAAAAATAAACCCAACACTCAAATAAATATTCCTATCAGATTCCCTGTAACAAAACGTCTGGGAAAGAAATAATCTCAGTATTGCATTGAAGCTGTTATTTAAGTCCACACCAAGTCAGTTCATGATCTTCTCTTGTACCCTTTCATATGTGTTCAACAGGAAAGGCAGGAACATTGAAATAAGCTCAGTGGAACACTGTGTGTCTCAAAGATCTTGATCAAGCACTGAAAGTAAATCTCTACTGTATTTGACAAGACAAAGAGGAGAAGCTAGCTTAGGATGACTCTGCTCTTCCTTTCCAGGAGCCCATACAGGAGACATAAAGGCCTTATGATCAACAGGGTATAAGAAAGATAAGAGAATGTAAGGCATTTGTGGAGTAGCCTTGTCTTGCTTGTAGTACTGAGCACAACCATGTCTTCTGCAGGCACTGGCAGACCCATCCTCACCACCATGTTCAGCATCTGGGAAAGGCAGCCCGAGTGGTAGTGAGTCTCTTCTACAGCTAGTATCCTTAAGTGTAGCACAGCCTCTGAGCTTTGCAGAGTGCCTCTCAGTCCTGTTCTGCACTGCTGTTCATCTGCTTGAATGTAAAGCTACAGCAGGAAACCATGTGATTTAAATCACAGCTTGCAGTCAAGAACAGTTTGGTGAGACCAACTGTTGTGAATTCAAGTATCTTAAAAAGTGTTGTGGTTTGTGCTGTATGATGTTACAAATATTCTGAAGATGGGAGCATGTTGTCACTGCTTTAGTGCATGTTAGGTATGTCATACCTTGGTATGTAATTAAACAAAAAATTGTTTAAAGCAGACAAATTAGAACAGTATCTCTGACTGCACTCGTATCAGTACAACTGAACAATTTCTAGTCTGTGAAATGTACTGAATTAAGTATAATTAACTGATTATTTATAATAGGATTGATATAATTGATATATTGGTAATCACTGTTTTCTAGCGGCTTCTAATTTGGAACACAGTGTGCCTAGTATATTTTGGCTACAAATTTGATTCTCTTATTAATACAGAGCCTATACAGGTCAAATTTCATGTTGTTGCATTGCTGTATGCTGCTGCTCAAACAACAGTGTATAATCAAGAGTGTTTTACTCTTAGGTTTCTCCTGGCAAAGAAGGAGCAGTATGTGGGAGATGGTGAATGCCTTCAAATACATCTCATCCGAAAGCAAGCAGCAGCTCTTTTGCACCTGATCTTAGTGCTTGCAATCTGATCAAGTTTGGCACAAAGAGAACTAGTGGGGGCTGCTCTTTGCAGTGACTATGGGTATATTCAGTATATACTCGCTATGCTTTTCCACTCCCCTGGATGCCCAGCTGAGACAATAAGAAGCAATCTTTGGCCAGTTGCCAGGCAGGATGTAGTTTGTTTCCTGGAGATCAATATCCTGGGCTGGAGGGACTGTGCTAGTGGTTCAGCACTTCTGCATGAGTGCAATTAATTACATAGGTGAAGCCTGCCTTTAGACACTCTTTCATCCTTAATCTGCCTAACAGCCTCTCTGCTCAGGATTATCCTCTCTCCTCACTGACTAATTTGACAACAGACTTTATCTGTGTCCTTTGAGATAAAGATGAGAGACACAGAGAGGTCTATTTGTGTTCTGATTTTGTAGTTTTTGAAAAAATGCCTATGTAATGTAAACTCCATTATGAAGGATACAAAGGAAGCCCCCACCGCAAATATTCTAATCAAAGAAGAATTCCCCTGGTGCTACTGAGGATAGAAATTGTGATGAGCTCTGTTCTGCTCTAAATTACTAGTTGACTTTTTTCTAAAGAACACCTACTAGGGATCTTGAAGTTTTATGGCAAATGCTAAACAGCAGCTGTTTTCTAATTGTACTTCTCATTCTATACTCCTCACAGATATCTCTTTTAAATAATAAGCTGGAGACATTTCCAGTTACAAGCAGTGCAGATCAGAGGGAAACTACCTTAAGGTAAGAGGATAGGTCTTAAGCTCAAAAAACCCATGAAATTTATGGATGAATTTTACTAATTATCTCCTTAAAGTTCTTTCGTATGTTGGTATTTTCATGGCTTATTTTCTAGCAAAAGAAGCTGACATGCTGTTGTGAGCATCCCACAATGAATACTACTTATCAGCACACAGAGAAAGGTAATTACAGTGTTAACACTGAGTTTTAAGTCATTTAAACACTATTTGCATCTAAGCATAACTTACATGTAAAAAATATGATTATCATTAGCAAATCATCATTGATGATCGTCTTGATAGTAAAATTACTGGTAAAAAGACTTTTTTTCTGGAAAAAAACAGGCCCTTTGTGCCAAATTTGCAAGTGGACAACAGCTGCTGTGAATAGGCAAGTACACATACATGCTTCTTGTCTACTTTTTTAGCATCTTTCATTTTATGTAGCTAATTTACTGGCTTGTGCGGGTCAGTGTAGAAATGCATGTATATTTCTTACCACAGTGCACACATTTTATATATCATTTATACCAAAAATTTTGTATCAGAATAGATGTATAGCGTTATTCTTTGCTGTTAATACTGGCTAGGTGTTTAAAAAGAATAAAGATAGAAAAAAAGTCAAAATGTTTGAGATGGTCCCTCTGAATAATTTATTTAACACTCTATATAGGTGGCCTGATTGTCAGCTTTGTCAAGCTGATATATTTCACGTCCTATATGACAATCATGTCCTAATATATATTTTGTAATGTAATTAGAAATTTCATTAACATTTTTGTATAGATCTAAAAAACATTTTTTAGGAAAACAAAGGTGATTGCAGGTGCAGGTACTCCTGAATATTAGGTTTTGATCAGTATAGGGTTTTGAGACAGATAAATTAGCTGTGACATCTTGGATCAAGTTAAATTACAAATGTGCTACACCAAAAAGCTAGTTTTAGGTTTTAGAAGATTTAACAAAAGAAAATCTTGATGCCATTATTTATGCACAGGCAAAACCTACACTTGCCTGAGATGGCTGATTCAGCACTGACTGGCAGACGGAAACATTACAGAGACCAAACTTCATTGTCTTTATGGACAGCCTGATTTCACTGTGGTTCGGCTGCAAGGGCAAATGGGATTGAGTGGTTATGCAAGACAGACAGAGTGCATAAACAGGCTCTGGCATGCTAGACACTCCCTGTGGTGCATCAGCTACTGCATCACCCTGGACCTAAATGGTGAGGAATGCTGCAGGAGGTATACCACTCAGGCAGCTGGCCAGCTTAGCTTTGACGCTATGCTCTACTCTCAAATTTCTGTCTAATTACGACTGTAAACCATCTCCGTTGCACCATGTCTGATTGGAGATTCAGTGAATGCAGTATGATAAATTGCTACTAGGTTAGAGGTCTGGCATCTTTAACATTTATCCACCTTGATGTGAATGATTATAAAAATCACAAGGCAATGAGGCTCTAGTTTCAAAGTGGATTGCCTGCATGAACAAGGCATGCAGGACCTGCCTCTCTGTGAACTTCAGAATGAGGAGGCATTTTATATTAGATTGTCTTTTCCATCATCTAATTTTCCCTCTTTGGGAATTCAGTTGTGAACTGACCCCAGTCCATCATGCTATACATAAATTAGTAACAGATCTTTGAAGTTCCACATTTAAAGAGGTGGTTCAAAAGTATACCCTGAAGGGATTCTGGAGAGATATGTTCTGAAAATTAAAGGAAGAAGCAGGCAAGAGATCCAACATCCAAGTGAGTCTTGTATCACAAAGTGATATTAACAGTAGTTCAAAATATCAGTCATGTCAAAATGTGCTAATAGGCAAATCATCCTCCCTGCACAGTAGGTATATGCTTATTTGTAGATACATATGTGCATTTTTATGTGTATGCACACATACATAAACAAAACTCCTTTTGCTTTTTTTTTTCTATGGGAACATTAATATTTGTACTTTTTCTAGCTTGTAAGTATATGGGTCTTGCTAAATAGCTATTTTCCCTGTATAGGTAATGGCTTTCAGATAGGCCATCCTAACCGTGTTTCCCCACCAGGTCTTACATAAACAAGTCATCACACATTTTTAACCATTTCCAAAATATAAATTATTTACTTAGAGAATGCTTATTGCTGAGATGGATGACTCTACTAGCTTATAAATACTTTACCAACGGAAATAAATAATTCATGCACATTTGTTTTTAAATCTGTTACTATGAAATCTTTTACTATTCTGAGTAAACATATTTTAGGGATTGCTGGCATTTCTTGAATGTATGTAGGATCATTTATTACAGTGTCTATTTCCACAGTTTAAAAACCGCTTGCATGAAGGGAGCAACAAACTAAACAAAAATATTTCACAACAACTAGGGTCTTATTTCAATGAGGTACTTAAGCCCCATTCTTAAATTTAAGCACATTCTGAACCTCACCCAACTCATTAAAGATTCAGCATAAGCCTAGGTACTGCTGAATTCAGTATGTGCTCAAGTGATTTCCTGAATAAAAGCTTAAAGTCTGCTAGGCTTCTACTGCCTCTAAAAATCCTTGCTGAAGGTAGTTTTCATGCTGCAGATAGAACACACCACAAGTGCTGTTACAGACTTTCTCATCTTTGCTGGAAATTCCTGTGTTCGAGGGGTATGGAGGAGGAGGGGGTGTGTGGAGTCACTATCACATTTATCTCTTTCTAGCTTTCGTCATATGCAAAGCCCTGTGTTCTCTTGGAAAGACAATCAGATGTCAGCAGATCTGGCAGAGAAGAACTTGCTGCTCTGCAATTTTGCGCTTCTCATCATCTATTCAGACTGGAATGAACAGGCTCTCCTTTCACAGTTCTGGGTGTGCTTAATCAATTAGAAAGGAACTCGGGATATGAATTGCTTCTATGATAGTAACTATCCTTTTGCTGGGTTCTTCAGGGATTTATCTCATTCTAGAGGAATCCAAGCTGGATTTGCAGCACTAAGTGGGAATTTAACTTAATTTAACAACTGGAAACTTAGATGTTGATCTTTTGTCGATGAGTGCTAATTTTTCAGCCCAAACCTTGCTGACATTTTCGTGATATCCATATTCTATATGGGCTTTTTACTGTTCTTTTTTCTCTTTTATGCATCTCCCAGCCTTTTCCCAATTTTCTCTTTTGTGCTTACAGTCTCTTCTAACTACTCCTTGCAAAATTTAAGATAGGATATAAATGCATCGAGTATATTTAGAAGTTAATAGAAAACAACAACCTCCCAGCTCAAACAAAAAACTCCACCATCCTTGTTGAAACAAAACCACAAACCCAGCAACCAAAAACTACCTATTTGTATTATACCTATCCTCACCTTAATTTATTTTTTTCCTAATGCCTTCAATTGTTTTCCTATTCCACTATGTTTAAATCATGCCAAAAAAGCATTTGGTTAAATGTGATTCTTATTCTGAAACAGAAGATAGATTGTTCTTTGTTTAAAGAAGTGATTGGACATCCAAAACCAATGTTGGAAATATACAGTATTGTAGTAAAAGCTAGCCAATCTGTATCTATCTCCCCAGACTTATAAACTGACAAAAAAAGCAAATCATCTGCTCACATTGATGCCTTGAGACATGTCGGCACACAAACAATTAGGAAGTTATTTTTGAATAGGAGGTCACTGTGTTTTATATAGCCTGAATATGCCAGACATTAGGACTGCCTATGATTTAGCTAAAGATGAGAGACAATGATCTGGTGGATGAGAAGTTTCATAATTGTTACGACTTTAACAATAAATCTGATGAGATTAGGACAATTAAGATGATGATATACTCCTTCACAAATGTGTAGAGGAATAATTATGAAAAAGGAAATTGATGAAAACATTAAAGTGAATGTAAACTTGAACTGGATTTGTAAATCAAAGAGGAATTTCCCATGCAGAATTTCTAGATGCCCTATTACGTTATGCATCACTCATAATTGCTTAGTAGAATAGCTTCTTGATCATGAATACATTAACTCAACTATTCTTGCACCTTGCTTAAGTATAGCTGATTACTTCCTTTATTTACTTGACTTTTTACCTCAAATTGCTTAATGTGCATCTGAGGAAAACATCATAAGTCCTTAAAGGCATTAGTAGGTTTTCACTAGGATGAAGATGATTTTATGGTTGTTTCCTACCTGGCTGTCTTTTCTTTTAGAGTCTATATTATAAAAAAGAATGAAAGACAAACAAAAGGAAGTTAGTAGAAATTAATATGCAAAAAAGCAAATTTCAATTTTAAATTGGAATCTTCCATAGGTAATTTCTTTGTAGAATGTTTAAAAATGTTTGAGATTAATTCTTGTCTTGTTTTATAGTACCACTAAAATATTGCCATAGAATAATTCAGGTTGTAAGGGACCTGGGCTGCGAGTGCACTTTGCTGGCTCATATCCAGCTTCTCATCCAATAGCACCCCCAAGTCTTACTTTGCAAGATTGCTCTCAACCCCTTCATCTCCCAGCCTGTATTGGTACTATGGGTTGCCCCAACCTAGGTGCAAGACCTTGCACTTGGCCGTGTTGAACCTCACGGGTTCTCACAGGCCCACTTCTCAAGCTTGCCTAAGTTAGGTTTGATTTCCATTTAAAGAAAAAAATGCAAAATATCACAGCAAATAAAATATAAAACATAATAATACTATAACAATAGATTTGCTTCCTAGAAAGTGAAACAAAAAAGGGGGTTTTAGGTATAGGTCATCTGCAGTGATTTGACGTATTCATGAAAAGATTCCTTTTGTTAGACAGATTTCTCACGGACATCAGTATTGAATCATAGAATTGTCAGGGTTGGAAGGGACCTTAAAGATCATCTAGTTCCAACCCCCCTGCCATGGGCAGGGACACCTCCCACTAGATCAGGCTGCTCAGAGCCACATCCAGCCTGGCCTCTAACAGTTCCAGGGATGGGGCTTCCACCACCTCTCTGGGCAACCTGTTCCAGTGTCTCACCACTCTCATGGTGAAGAACTTCTTCCTAACATCCAACCTAAATCTACCCTCCTCAAGCTTGTATCCATTAGCCCTAGTCCTATCGCTAAATGTCTTTACTAAATGTTAAACGCTAAATACTAAATGTTAAAGTTCATTTTGAATAAAGTAAGGGACTCTAGGGGCTATACTCATTGCTGGATAGTTCCAGGTGATAATCTACACAGTGTATGCATGGTACTATGTTATTTACTGGCTTATATTACCTCTCTTGGCTTCTGAAAGGTAAATTCTGTAATATGGGGCTAATATTTACATCCAATTAAATATTTTATCCAAACACTGTCAAGTAGTTCTTGAGATGTGGTGATGGAGGTTTTTTGTGCTATGAGAAACAACACGTGTCATTGGAATTATCTTTCAGAAAGCGCTGCTTTTTTTAGAGAAGTTTGGTAAACTTTTATACTCAAGGGACAACTGAAATAACTAAGTATCATATGTTTGTGGTTTGGGAAACCATAGCCTTCTGTAATTAGCTCAGACTTTTCAGGAAATGTCTGCTGACTGTCATGTTTAGAGCCAAGGTAGATTTTTTATTTTATTTTTAGAGTACAAAGTACTGTGCTAGCCTATGACAATAAACGCCACATTAAAGTACAGGAGATAATCTTTCTGAACTGCATGAGAAACAAAAATGTAACCTCTGCATTTGAGAGGTTATGTAAAAGATATCTGCTTTGGCCCAGGCACATACCTGCTTTTGAAACTTGGTCTGTCTTTCAAATACTGTATAGAGTATTGACATTAAACTCATGAATGAAAACTATTATTGTGGTAATGCGGGATTGCTAACTTTTCCTAAACCTTACACTTTTTGAATGGCATGTCTAATTTTATTTATCAGAGCTGCCTAATTTTCACCTTATTTGTTTATTAGAGGATCTTTGCAAAGATAACAGCTTTTAGAGATACTGTGAAGGAAATGAAAATTTTTTACAGTCTTCCTCTGATGAACTATGAAAGGAAGTGTATTCTCCCAGTATTACGGTTTGCACTGGCTATTTCTTTATGCAGTTATGACCGTGGAAAGAGTAGTATATTTCCTTTTGATTAGTAAGACAGATTGCTGTAGATCATCTTTTTGTGCATTATAGCAAATGCAAAGTGCAGCAGTGTCTTAGTGTCTGAGTCAGAACAGTCAAGTCCATGATATGCTTGCTGTTTGCTGTCATAGATATTTATGAAGTAATTGGTCATACGAGTAATAACTTCTAGATTTTTTTTAAGTCCTTGATAAAGAGGAGAGATTTTGTTTAAAACTCTGTATGAAAGTTTTTGTATGAAAGTTCTGCTTCATGTTTGTGCTTTTACGTGCCTTTCATAAAAGCATTCAGTAAGCCAAAGCTGTAGAAAATGCAGGAAAACACACCCATTTTTTGTGAAAATGAAGAGATGAGTACCAGCAGAGTAGATACCCACAAGCCTCTGTGGATTATTTTTTTCTTTAGCTGCACTTGCTGATAGGATTTGGATGAAGAAGGGTATCTGGGAGATTACCCAACATGAACAGCTTGGAAAAGTCATAGGTTTGGTTAGACTGATGGAGTGACGGCTCAACAAAGCTACTGGCACAAGTGTATAAATCAAAAAAGCTTCTTCATGCCTGGCATCAGGGACAGCAGTGCTGATAGTAAGCTGTAGCTCTAGCATGTGGCAGGTTATCTGGGCTGGAGAAGTCCTCTGGGGCAGGGATAAGACAAACTCAGATTCTCCTCTCCCCCTTACACAGGGAAGAAGGGGAGCCTAGGCAGAGACCTGTCAAGCTCTGCACTCTCCCCTGGACTCTTTCCCTTCTTTGGACAGTGGGTACTCATATGTTGGTATAAGAACACAGATGCTTAAGAAATGTGCTATAAATTTGGTAGATGAGAAATGTATTTCATCATATAGGGGTCAGTGCTGGGTCCAGTACTGTTCAATATATTCATTAATGATCTGGATGAAGGGGTAGAGTGTACCCTCAGCAAGGTTGTGGATGATACCAAGCTTGTTGGAGTGGCTGGCACACCAGGAGGCTGTGCTGCCATCCAGCATGACCTGGACAGGTTAGAGAGATGGGCAGGGAGAAACTTAATGCAATTTAAGAAGCGTAAGTGTAAAGTATTGCATCTGGGAAAGAACAACCCCATGTATCAGTACAGATTGGGAACTGATCTGTTGGAGAACAGCCCTGGGGAAAAAGATCTAGGAGTCCTGGTGGATAGGAGGATGACCATGAGCCAGCAATGTGCCCTTGTGGCCAAGAGGGCCAATGGCATCCTAGGCTGCATTAAGAGGAGCGTGGCCAGCAGANGACATTTAGCAGTGATTATTTAATTTTAAAGCAATCATCAGGGCAATCATCAACCTAGAGTGCACAGGTTCCAGAGAGCGTTCAGCTGACGCACCCTTCCCAACTATGTCTGCCATTGGCTTTTGGATTCATTTCCATACAGACCACTATCCTTGCAAATGTGCCTGCCCAGACCTGGTCACCTTTATCGTCTCCTGTGCAGCTACCCAATCTCCTCTGAAATCCCTACGCGAATTTGCTTTGGAGACAACTGACAGTGAAGATGTTGCATCTTACAGATCCTGTGGTTTAGGCATGCCCTGGATCCCTGTTGACTTCAGCCTGTGCTTTAGAGAGCCTAAGAAAACAAAAGCAGACCCTAAGGGCAAATGTGAAGTGCTCAATAGCAGATGTCTGTTCTGAACAGCTGTATCAACGACATTTAGCCTCTTCAGCAAGCTCTTTTCTAAGCTTAGTTGTTTTATACATCTACACCTCTGTCAATTAGCCCTCTATTATGCTGGTTTCACCTAAGTTTACTTGGAAAAAAAACCCAAATAACATATTTTTTTTGTGCTAATAACTTGAGTTATTGTTTCTCTATTTATGCCCAGTGACTTAAATAACTACCGCATTTGCTAAGCTGTAGCTGGCATCTTTTTTTTTTTTTTTTTTGATGATTTTTTCGTTCCCTCTCACCTCCTTTAACTGTGAGCAGGTTGAGGCTGACAAGCAAGACATTACCAGTGCTCAGGTATGTGCTAGGTTTCAGAATGACAAATAATGCATCTTAAAAGCACACATATGGGCAAAGCAACATATGCTTCCAGGATGAAAACCTCTCCAGAAATGCTGACTGACCCATCCAACACACACAGCAAACAGCTCGTAACTGCTTTGGGAGGCAAAAAGGTTTCTTTCTTTACATTCTGTAATTAGTAAGTGCAGAATCCAGGTAGTTGGCTTTCTTCCTCTTTTACTGCAGTCCTTCTGTCTTTCCATTTGAGAGGAAAAGTACCTCTCCTGCTCATTTCCTCTGTCCTTTATGATGTGGACCAAAATGAGGGCAAAAGGATGAAGAACCCAGGGCAACTTCTCCCACCCAACCTTGCAAAGTGAGAGGAGATGAAGAATCTGGTGACAGCTGAGACTGTGAAGATAAAATTGTTATATGGAGATAATGGGAAGGAACAGATGTCAGAACTGTACTGATATGGGAGCTGTACAGTGCAAGGAGCTACTTAATTAGGTTTTATAACAGGAATTCTGATTTTTTTTAAGCCCTGCTGAATGCTTAGTTGTAGCTGAAGTCACTGTGGATTTGAAGAATGTGGTCAGGAAGTAACACTTCTCTGGACAAAATCAAAAGATTTCCCCCTCTCCCCCGTTTCTTTTAATTAAAGTATACAAAGAGACTATATTTTGTCCTTATATCAAGTGTGATGCTGGAATGGTTTTATTACTGATGAGGAAGGGTAATTTTAGTCTTTTTTCTTGGGTACTGCTAAGTAACCCATTAATTGACAATAAGTGTATTTACATGCCTTAAGTGGATTGATGATATTGTCTGTTTTTATTCTGTGTAATATTTGATTACAATTTTGATTTGTTTTAGTTCTAAAAGTATTTATATTTTAAGAATAGATTCCAACTTCAAGTTCTGTTGAGTAGATCTTAGATATAAAGACCTTTTCTCTCTTGGGTGAAAATATATAACAAAGATGATGTTATGCTTTGAACACATTTCTGACCTCTACACATTCTACATCTTCATACTAGTCCCAACATTTCTATAAGATCCAGTGTTGATCTATATCCTAATACTTTCTGTAGATCTACTATAAGGCTACAGTGCAGACATTAGACTCTCAGCCTGCTGGGTTGGCCAGGGATGCTCTCTGGAAGACATGTCTTATGGGACTCTGTAGGCATCTTTGAAAGATAGTAAGGATGAGCAAATTAAAGCAATCTGTTACATTGTTAATAGCATAGCTAAAGATATGCTAACAAGGACAACCATGGGAGAAGAAAATCTATCTGAATAATGTGAAGGATGTGTGAAAAATTACAGCTACTCTAACTTCCTCCATTAGTACTAGCCTCTTATAAGAAAAAAAGAAACAGGCTAGATAAAAATGGTGAGGGCTGTGATTATATGCATCAGTTGGACTGTTCTGACGCTAGTATTTAACTATGTCATTATGAAATAGTGTTGGCAATTCCAAGTGTATGTATATGAACAGCTTTTATTAATTTTCTGAAACAAAATAGGAGTATCAGTTCTCTTAGTCTGATGATATATTTTCTTTTTCTAGCAACCCATTTGGTGCCACTTTATTTTTTTCAGTGTATAACATTTTGAGTGGGAGAGGTACATGCAAAGTGTACATATCAAGAGATCTTAAATTTATTGTCTGAATTTCACATATATTTGTGTGTCACATATACAAAAGTATCTATTGACATATTCATTGAGGCTGAATGTTTAAAACTGCCAAAAATAATGAAGAATTTAATTAAGAATCGGGAAACATATAATTTAACAAAATGGTTTGTAAATGCTGCAGTAAATGAACACTGGCCAAATTTTGGTAAATTTATATTGGGCCCATAATTATATTTAGTCAAAATTCCTCTGAAATGTCTGGAAATTCTGACAAACCAGGACTGGAGTGAGGGATTCTGGCAATTTTGAACTTAATAGAAGAGGCATATTTGCTAGAATGGCATCAACATTTAATCACAGGATGCAACCAAAGATAAGAAAAGGATGTACAGTTAACCTGATTGCTCAAATTTTATATAAAATGAGGTATATTTTAGATCTTAGAAGACGTGGACAAGGAAGAAACATGACAGAATTGTTACCACTCTCATGAACAGTTTCAGTTCTGACTGTACCTTGTGTGGCTTGTCAAAGCATTTAAGTTTGCAGTTGGTCTTTCACTTTTCTATTGAGCGATCTCATAGATGAGCCTTTTAAAGGACAGGTTAAGCAAAAACTGTAATAAACTATAGAATTATACTTCATAACGTATGCTTAGTGTCCATCTTTCCATTGAAAAATCTGCTGCTGCTGGGAGTTTCAGCTAAGTTCTGGTTTACTAACAGAGTGGCAAGATTTGGCACAGCTTGTTGAGGGTTGTGAGGGCAATGGATATACATTTCTGTAAGTCCGTCATCTATTCCTTTCATGAAGGATTGGCAATTGCATAGTATGGAAGATTCTTTTACTGCAGTGCCATATATGCAAGTGTAATCATAATTGGCAAAAAACGTTTTCTTTGGAAGATGATGGGCATCTGAATAAAATGAAGTGCTGATGTAAATCATGAGGCTATAATCTCTCTGGTCATTCCCTGAAAGGGAATGTATGACCTATAGGTCACTTGCTATTTATATAACTAAAAAAAATTACACAAAAAATAATGACCTTTTTTACATTTTGAAGATGTAAAGGATCAATAACACTTGGTGGCCAATATGATGTACTCTTTGTGGTTGTAATAAGTCCCTATTGTTGGGGGCTCCGTGCTGTTAACTCATAAGAAATTAAAAATTAGTTATTGATTCCTAAGTAAAAAAAAAAATCCATGTCTTCACTTGTGTTAAATGGATACAGTTTCATTGATGCTGATAAGTACATTTCATCACCTAAAAGACTGGCCTGGGAAGCATAATCATTTTTTGGTAGCGGTTAAATAATTTAAAGACACAGCATTTTCCATGATGGACCAGCTATTCAGAATATTACCGCTCATCCCATATAGCACTTTGGATAGTTAGTTTGGTTAAGATACATATTAAAAAAAAATTTAAAAAGGCAATTAGACCCTTTTAGCAGGCAAAACATAGCACACTTCCCTCAAGCTGACTGCTCAAACTGGCTGTACCTCATAACACATTCCGTTGCAGAATCTGTCCATACTCAAGACACTGTCTCTCACTAAAACACACTCTTATACCTTGCCATCTGTCATGTGCTGCCTGTTCCCATGATAAAAATGGCTCCTCCAGTTTTGTCAGATTTGACAGTTAATTCCATTGCATTGGTGACGGAGTAAGCTTCAGAAATGTGTTCCTTTTCCCACTTCTTCCCTTGGATTGATCGTGTCTTACTTTCGTATGTAGTCTTAAGTGACTTTGGTGGGACTTCTAAAGGGTGAAGATCAATGCACAGAAAATGTTGCGTCTGAAGTTTGTTGTTAGGTAACAGGGTAGAAAGGCTTTGCTTTAAACTTCCTATAGTCTATCAAACTTTCAGTAGAATTGCTTGGGTTTAGTAGAAAAGCATACATATTAATTGGACACTTTGTATACATTTTCAGAAATATGCAGCAATTATTATGAAGGAACAAGGTGTAACAGGGCAAGAAATAAAGAGCTGTCTGCAAAGATAACAAATAGCAGGAGTATATTGTATGTGGGCAAAATACACTATCATGAGGAACAAGGAAATTACAACATCGTCATATTCATATTTCACTTGGATCTTTCAACTGTGACACACAAATACTAAGCTGACAACTCATACTTATCTTTTCCCAATCAACTACAAATTTACAAATATTAATCCTTCATTCGTTCCAGTGGAACAACAAAAGGAGATATATTAGCACAAATTAGCAACAAATTTTCAACATGTCCCTTTGTCACTGTGATGCTAATTTTATGTTGTCTTCATCTCATTTCCCAGATCATGAGTGTTTGCATTTAAGAACTAAACCAGCTGAATGTCTCAGCATCAGTAATATGTGGACAAGCTGCAGTTCCACATGCACCAGCTGCAGCACATCTTCAGTGAACACCATGGATAGAAGAGGCTTAGATGCGCCAAAGATGCCAGTGCGTCTGTGCATAATTTGGATCTTCATGACCCCAATTCATTCCACTAGCAATATCTACTGATGTCTCCACCACTCTTATCAGCCAGACATTTCAGGTGCCTTGGCCTTTTTTGTGGCTGAGGATTATTGACCGTAAAAATGTCCAGAATTAATACCCAAACCAAAACAGTGTGCTTTCAGATACTTATTCACTAATTCTCTAAATGGCAAAGTAAGAAGCATCCTAATACAAGAGATGAGTGTTTAGCTGTGACAATCCTAGATAGGATGTCTAAGTGAAAACATAATACATTTTAAGAGGCCTGATAAAGCAGGAAGCATGCTTTGTATCTGTGATAGTTACAGCAATTTCATAATACAGTGGGCACACTGCATGTATCCAGACTGTCATGCATGCATGACTTGAAATGCATTGTAATGATTTATGCTAGCTGAGGAACTGGCTTTGTGTGGTATGAAAAATAAATTCCCTGGTGATTTGAAAGACAGACCCAAGCCTTTCTGACTGAAGCCTCTGTTAATGATCTGAGAAATATCCTCAAATCTGAAGCAAATATATGAAGCCTGTAGGCTTTCCATAATACTTTTGGGAGAATATGTTTTCAGAAGCCTTGCTGAATACTGTTACAGATTGTGTGTGTGTGTCTATACTTTCCTTACAGGTGGGGTTGTCAATATTGTGCTTGACCTTACTGTGCCGTTGCTTTTAGTATATGCTAAACAGTTCATCACGAAATCCATTTTGTAAGATGGAGACTTCTGTCAGAGAATTATTTCATATGAATTTACTGTTATCCCTTGTGACTATGGAGTTCTCCCAACTGAGAATAATGCATTCAATATTCAGGGACAGGGAGGAATGTTGTGGTTTCACAGGAAAACAGTAGCCATTAGGAATAGTAATCTTTTTCCACTTGGGAAAATGTTCTAGGTTTTCTCATGTGTATCTAGGAATTTAAATGTAGGTCTCTTTCTGAAAAAGCTCATCTGTGATCTGTTAGCTCACTGCCTGGCGTAGGAGCATGGCAAGTTTTCTGTGAATTGCCATTTTCAAGTGTGGATGTTCTAGAAAATGGTGAGAATGTTACAATGTGTCTTTTCTGTGTTAACACAGCAGAGGTTCAGATCTTCTAATTAAAGACTTCACACTTGCTTCCCTTACCTTGCACAGTTTATCAAAAAACCCCAAAATTTCTATCAGAATTTGCTACCATAAATGTGACAGAAGGCAAATTGCACCTCATAGATCTGATTCTTCAGCTGTTGCATTTTGATGTAACTCTGTAGGAGCTCTGTGAAATCTCGTTGGTTTTTAGCAACTGCTGACTTTATGGTGGTAGTCACTGCAATATGTAGTTACATGATTGTGTCATTTATAGTCTTGTCAAGAAGACATCCCTAGTAGCATCACAGATTGTTCAGAGAAACCTGCCAGGCTCTCAGTGCATCTGAAAGAATATTTAGAAATATTCATGTTCATCATTTTGTACTAATTTAGGCATACAATGCTTGACTCGTTTATATGCTTACCTATTGTTAAGGCTTTGTACAGTCACAGAATCAAATGCTTAGTATACTTTTTTTGACTGATGAAGATTGCTTCTATTAGAGGGCAATATGAATAAATAGTAGAGACAAGATTAATGCTTCACCAAAATCTACAGTTATTAACAAAATGCAAAAAAGGCTACAGAGAAGGGGAGCATGATTTTTTTACTGCGGAGACAGGACAGTTTTCTCAATGCCTTTTGTTGACAGATTATTCTCCTTTCGTGGAAATCCTGGGGCCTTATTTTTTGTCTGTTTTGCGCTATTGCCATTGCTGCAAGGTGACCTCTTTGCTATTTGGAATGACAGTCCAATATTTTTCCATGTTATAAGCTACTTTAGTAGAGAAAAGAGAGACCTTCTCCTTCCAGAAGAGTCCTGTACCCATGGGTAGTCACGCTAGGCAAAGTCAGTGATGGCAAACTATGGAGTGTTGAGAAAGATTGTGTTGCTGGAACACTTAATTTCAGTTTTTGTGGGCTGATGACAGCTTTCTGGCAGTTGTAGGCAAAGCTGTCTCATATCAATAAAGCTCCTGAAGTAGATTCAGATCTGTGATGGAAAAAAATTATGTGCAGTAATCTTTCTCTGTCATTCTCTGTGACTGTGCCTTTGGTTGTCACCTCTCTGGTTTGTGATTAGTTGTTTCTAGAAAAAATCTTTTTATGAATTAGTATTTAATCTCTTTAGGAACTTTAGCAAGTAACCTCAACAACCAGCTTCGACAGACCTACCTCTTCTATTCATTCTGAGTCTTCAGTTAGTTTTTAAATCAGAGCCTGCTGAGGGATCTGTTTGGCTAACCCAAGAAAAATTGCTTTCCCATTGAGAAACTGATAAAAAGTTACACTAAATTCTGTTCACTGTTTTTACTGTGGAAGGTTCTGAAAATCAAAGCTCTTTGCTTGTTTTTATTTCAGAGCCTTATCTTTTCTTGAGTTACTCAAGTTAATAATTATATAATCGTTGTTTTCCACTATTGCAGGCTACTAGGAATAATAGAATCATAGAATAATTTTACAATTAAAGGATTGTTTGTTTTGGTTTTGTTTTTCTTCATGGTTTCATTCTTTATTATATCTTGTTTTGTCCTGGAAAAGCAACTAAAGATGTACTGTGAGGTATTTTAGTGACGTGTCAGTTTTGGTCTTGTGTCTCATTATCTGAAAGACATCATCTGCAGCAGTACAGACATATCTCATCATGCTAAAGCCAAATGTAGAACATAATGTGTGAAAGAGACGCAAAATAAGGGGAATGGATCTCTTTCTTGCTTAAAATGCTATGAATTTCATTCCTTTAGTGTAAATCACTGTGTTTTATAATTCCAGTTCTGGGGATAATAAATAAATTTAAGGCACTAAAGTGACAGGACAGTACATCTGTGTGAAAAGTGAATCATTTAGGGAATAAAACTGAGCAAGATCAGTCCAAATTAAGTGCATGAGCCCACAGCCTCAGTTATTACCTTGATATTCAGACAGTAGAGTGTAAGAGCTTCCTTCGTGCTAGTCCTACAGCCAGAGATGCTAGAAAATGTGATCTCACGGTTTAGAATTGTTTGAACCTAGCTCTGAAGCAGAGACCATAGAAAGTTTGGTTCTTGCTTTCACCTCCTGGGCTATCAGCAGTGTCTTCCAGAGTCAGAGACCTAGAAGTTGAAGGGTCTAAGGGCAGCTCTGTGACATGTGCAACTTGCAGAGGACAGGAGGACCTCTGCAGGCAGCCCACCCTGAGCCCAGTCAGTGGAGATCCCCAGCCCCAACTTAGATGGGCAATGAGGTCTGCATGCACCTGATAGTTGTGTTAGTGACCAGGAAAGCTGACTATTCTGTGGTAAGGGCTAACGGTGACAAGAATATATATTTGATTGAACAGATGCAGTCACTGGAAGCTTGCAGATATGCTATTATTTTGGTGGGGAGCTTTTAAAATATGTATTAATTAGAGTTGATTTAAATTTGGTAGTTATGTTTAAATTTTTCATTTTGAAGGGCTCTGTGGGATGACCCAAATTCTAATTAAAGAGTGCCCTGCTATGTCTTACAATGTCTGGGGAGGTCACAAAAGGAGAGTAGCTGCATGTTATTGATTTGAGGGCCTAAAAACATTCAGTAGCTATTATCTGTAGTTAACAGATCCAGAGAACTCATGCTGATTCATTTCCTTATCTGAAAGCCATTCCTTTTCATACTGTAAATGATATCCAAGGCTCCCTAAAAGGGTCTATAGTTTATAGATTTTATAAGTGAATGAGAAAATGACTGCATTATTTTCTTGCCTTTTTGTGATGCTGTTGAGTTATTCACAGAATGTTCCATTTTAATACAATTTACGCTTTTACCAGCATTTTAACATTTCACTGTGGAAGAAAAAAAATGAGCTTTTTATCATTCATATTGTGAAAAAAAGCTTAAGCCTTAATCCACTCAGACTCAGTAACTGTTATTTGATCTTAAAGGATGGCACTCATAACTGTAGAAAGGCAGGGGCTAAAACATTCTTTCTGGTGTAAATGTACAGTGCATCTCACATTTATCGAAAGGACCATCATTATACAGAGCCATTATAGTGGGTATTCATGGCACTGTATCAAGCAGTATCTCTGAATTTTATATCAACTCTATGAGCCTGAATGAAGTACCTGTATCTTCTCATTATATTCCACTTTTCGTCTGATTTAAATCTCTTCCCTGTGGAAGATTGTGTTGCATAAATATATACAGCCGTAGCAAAGGAATTAATGAAGACCATAAGTGTGGAAATAAGACTGTATAAGGTCTGAGTGGGTTATCATTGAAGTATACATGTTGGTTTTTTTAGGGTTTTTTTTTTTTGCTTTTTTTTGATAACATGTTGTGTACCATCCTCTGTTCTTAGATATGACTTATATTTAAGCAATGTTCCAGTGCTATGGATACTTTTTAGCTCCTTATTAAGAAAGTATAAATTGATGTTTACTGCTTAGGATTTTCCCAGCATTACTTTTTCTACTTATTATTAATGTGAAGCAGTTACAAAGCTGACTAAACAGAGGAAGTACATATTCCTCATAGGTGTAGGAATCCCCAGTTTCTGTGATACTGGTTGTCATTCAGAAAAGCTGAATTAATAACAACAAATAAATGACATTCTGATAAAGACATTTTCCTGAAAGCCATGTAGAGGCCTAGGGAATTGTGCAAAGGAAGGCAAATGAAGAAGGGACTATGTGCTCCTTAAGGCAAATCATTTGCTGAAACAACATACTGTGATACTTGCAACACACTAAAACCTCCAGAAACCCATTCCAGCAAGGGAGGGTCACAGAAAAGGGCTCTCCCTCCCCCCGAACTTGCATCACGCTCTCTGCCCAAGTGTTTCATTTTAAGGAGAACCAAGAACTCATTCTAAGATTAAGTTTATTTAACCATGCACCTTGTCCATTTGCCTGGTTCATCAGGAACTTGTTCTGACATACTTTTTCTGCATACAAGTACGATAATATTAATTAAACCAAAAGATACAACAAAGCCTAAACTATTAGATGTAAATCCACCTTTACACAGTACATAACACTGTGTACAAGATATTTTAATGGTATAAAGATTTTTGTATTTCCAAAAAAACCCCAGTTAAATATGAAATGAGAAAAACTGAGAGAACTTTCTTTAATGAATTAATATTAGATAATTGACCAATATATTAATTCTTCTGGTTCTGACCACAGTGGAAAGCAAGCTTGCTGCTATTATGTTGGTTTGGCTTGTAGTTTTAGAGTTGATTAGATTTCTGAAGTGGTAATACATGTAATTTTTAAACTTTTCACTGTCTTTTTTGGCTGGTAAATAAAAATGTGACAGAAAACAGTAGATTTTTTTTGTCTTTCCATCCTGGACCATATTTTTGATTCGCTGCAGTCAATTATGTTGCTTACATTTTAACTAAATTATCAAAATACTGGAGATTTTCTTAATTAAAATTGTCAATTCGTTCCTGATATTTTTAGAAAAGTTCTAATTTTTTTATCTCAGGCACAGTNTTATATCTTTATTTCCCTCAGATGTATTTGTTTGCACTCTGTGGTATAACTGCATTGTTTTGTAATGGTTTATGAACGCAGCTAGAATAAATTTGAAAGTTTGAAACTCAAAAGAAGGTAATAGTGACAGTAGCTAAAATACATTTAAGTACGCTTTAAAATTTTTTAAGTCGGGATTTTCACAGAGATCTAAAAAAGTTTCTGCTACAGGACTGGAGCTCCAGTTAGCTGTTCCAAATAATACTAGTTATCCTGGTTGTGACTGTTAGTGTCTACAACTTGTTTGAAAAAAAAACTTAAAAAAAAAAAGAAAACCTTAAATTTCTACTTCCAATTATTGGGAAAAATCAGCCTAAATAATTTTAAATGATACATTTAGTCCACAAAATACACTGTAATACTCTGTACTTAGTAGTGAAATGGATTGCAAACGAGTGTGTTTTAAGGCCATATATGTCCACTGAATTCTTTCCTAATTATTGACATTGTTTGGGGAAAGAGAGTGACTCAGAAATCAATACCTCACTTCTCCTGCCTGCTCTTTGCCAAATGGCCAGCTGATTTGAACTCACTGAATGTTGAGAAGATTGTGGCATGTAAGACTAGGAGAACAAAATATTTGCTCAGAATAGTGTAAGATCAGGCCTATTTTATGCCAAGAGTCAGATGAAGAATTTGTGACTCTTCATTTAGAAATGAAATATCACTGTTCTAAGTGGCACCCTTCAAAAACAGGCCTTTGCTCATCTCAGAGAATTGCTTGTGATTTTGAGAGGATATTCCAGCTACTGAATGTTAAACTGGAGAAAAGGGAGTTTTACATCACTGTGTTTGTAATCTATCATATTTTCTATTACCTCCTTGATGATATTGTTTAATTTTTCTGTCATTGTATAAATTATAAATGTAAAAAGAGGGAACTCCTTTGCTTTTCCCATGGACTGTGTTTTGCTGTTGCAAGACTGCTGTCTAAAGCCTGATATGAATTGCAGGCTAGATGTATTACATCTTGTCTCTCTCATCTCAGAAGCATCACTGAAGGTACTGCGAGGAGCAAATTATTTCTCTCCTCTACCCTAGCCTAGGAGTAGTCCTCAACCCACTAGAGGCTTTTTGCTTAACAGACTGAAAAGAGCAAACAGCTTCCCACAGGCCAGGCACGTTTGGTCATGCAATACATTGCAGTATGTTTACATTCCTTTGCACATACACAGGCACAAGCACCCTCGGTGTAGGGCATAGAGGCGGAAGGAAAATGAGGAGTCTGCTGCTGTAGGAGGAGATAACTGCAGCTGTCATCCAGAACAAGGGGCTGAGCAGGGCTCTCGGCAGCACAGGGCTGCTATGAGAGCCAATTAATGAAGCCTGACAGGTAAGGGAGGAATAAAATCACAGCACTTGGCAGACAGACCATTTAAAATGGTAATACAGTCAGCCCTCATCTCATCTCACTGCTGACACTACTCAGTATTTGCCTGTGCTGCTCATCCTGCACGATTGTCAGGTGGATATCAAAACAAGCATAACAGGCAAATAAATACAGGAATCTGAGCAAACATTCTCTCTCCTGCAGGAATTGTAGACAAGCATGACTGACAGGAGCTCATTGCTATCGGTGATCATGTTTTTGTTCTGTGACTACACTCTGTGGGTTATTTCTTGTCATGTCCTGCATTTCTGATTACTTATATAGGTAAGCTTCCCAAGACAGAACAGTGTTTAGGAATACAATTTTAACTCACTGTGTTATATCACATTGCTCTTTGTTGATTTCTCTGGAGCAATTTCAGGGCTAAACCTTCATGGTTTAATGATGAAAGTGCATTAGCTAGGATTTAATAGATCAGGGAGCTTGAATTGCTGCTTTCATAACCTTTCTGCTTAAAATTATGGTATTTAGGATTAAATGGAAAAAAAACCACCTGAAGTTGGTGTTTTGTTTTTTTTTTTTACTTTTCAAACTTCTGTGCTCCAAAAAAAAACAAAGTCTGTTATATCTTCATGTAACTGTTATTAATAGAAGGAATGCCTCATGGCCTGACCACTATCTGTTCATAAATGCTATTTTCTCTGAAATAAGAACTGATATATTTCTCTTTTGTAAGCATAAAAGTTACATACGTGATAGTCAGAAAGGCAACTTTTTTGTCTGGAGTCATAGACATGAATGTCAGTTTCCTACATCTCTGTTGGAGGGCAAATCACATAGGTTACTTTCATCTTGACAAAGAGCTTTACCAACTTTGGTAGGCTTCGGATCAGGTTCATTACTGTTCTAGTGCTTATTGAGAAATTGGGAATACTAGTAATTGTCTACAGAGTTATAGGAAAGAAAAATTGATTCTTGTTAATAATGCACATTGAGATTATTGCACTGAATAATTCAGTGCTGCATTTTAAAATATTCTTTTTTACTCTGTTTTCCTCCTCTTTCACCTGTGTACTTGTCTGTGTTTACCTTAATTTCCTTTATTCACATTTTTTGTTATCTCAGATATTGAAAGGGTATCTATCATTTTAGCAGATCCTTTTTACTGCTGGTTAGTTCCACGTTGCTGGTGTTGAAATGGAAAGCTGTGATAGAGCACCCCAAATCTGTGCCTTCTGCCTCACATATGATGAGTGTCACTGATGTCACTTGCCAAGTGAAACTAACTGTTCACCTAATTCTGACTTTTGTCTAAGTTTTATCCCAATCAACTGTGTAGTGAGGTGTGGTGATTGTATGTTCAAAAAGTCGTCTTACTGTGGTACAGATTTTATTTAAGGAAATCAGGTTTCTAACTTTCCCAGCACTTTATGTTGCTTTATTCATTGAGATAAACATTAAGGAATTTGAATATGTGCTTGAGCTGCATGCATGTTGTCCAGTAACTCTTTCAATAAATTTGGATATCATAGAATGGTTAGGGTTGGAAGGGACCTCTGGAGGTCATCTAGTCCAACCCCCCTGCACTGGGCAGGGACATCCCCAACTAGATCAGCTTGCCCAGAGCCCTGTCAAGCCTCACCTTGAATGCCTCCAGGGATGGGGCCTCAACCACCTCCCTGGGCAACCTGTTCCAGTGTTCCACCACCCTTGTGGTGAGGAACTTCTTCCTAATGTCCAATTTAAATCTACTCCTCTCCAGTTTAAAACCATTGCCCCTTGTCCTTTCACTGCAGGCCTTTGCAAACAGGCCCTCTGCAGCCTTCTTATAAGTTCCCTTTAAGTACTGGAAAGTCACTATTAGGTCCCCCCGAAGTCTTCTCTTCTCCAGGCTGAACAATCCCAGCTCCTTCAGCCTGTCCTCATAGGAGAGGTGTTCCAGCCCCCTGATCATTTTTGTGGCCCTCCTCTGGACCTGCTCCATCAGATCCATGTCCTTTCTGTATTGAGGGCTCCAAAACTGGACACAGTATTCCAGATGAGGTCTCACGAGAGCAGAGTAAAGTGGCAAAATCACCTCTCTGGCTCTGCTGGCCATGCTTCTTTTGATGCAGCCCAGGATGCGATTAGCCTTCTGGGCTGCCAGTGTGCACTGTTTGCTCATGTCGAGCTTCTTGTCCACCAGCACTCCCAAGTCCTTTTCTGCAGGGCTGCTCTCCATCATCTCATCCCCTAGCCTGTATTGATAGTGGGGATTGTTCCGACCCAGGTGTAAGACCCTGCACTTGGTCTTGTTGAAGCTCATGAGGTTCACCTGGGCCCACCTCTCCAGCTTGTCTAGGTCCTTCTGGATGACATCTTGCCCCTTTGGACAAGTATCCAAATGTATTACTTTATTAAATTAAGCTCACAAATCTCACTGCTAGGCTCATCCAGCTTGTGATCAGAGGAAATTTCTCCAGTTTTGTGATACTTTCTATTGGACTGCATCAAATATTTTTGTTAGTGTGTGGAAATGACACCTCAGAGTCAGATAGAAGTGCAAATAATTTGTGAAGGATTTTTTCAGGTCTTTAAGTAGATCTCAGCTAACATAATGTGTTTTTTTTTAATGGCAGTTACAGAAAAAAAAACCAGTGCGGTATTGTCCCACTCCCAAGCTTTCTCATTACTCCCAGAAACCTTTTAATTGAGAGAAAAAAAGAACGTGTTTACTTTTTCCTGTTTGCAGAAAGAAGCAGTAAGAGAATCATGTTATTTCAGACAGATATGAAGAGGTATCAGTTAGTCTTCTGAGTACTTCATATTGACACAGTTTATACTGTTGTAAGTTATTCAGCCAATATTTTGGAGGATGAAAATGGTAAATGATATTAAGGTAATTTCTATGTTTGAATAAATGTCCATCCATTCATGAAGCAAATGTCTCCCCTTTTTGTGGAAATGGCATTTTTGTCATTGAAAATTAAACATCCTTCAAAAATTGTGGCATGAGATATTTCTTGGCATGTCATGCACATACTCCAACAGCAGCAATTTAATGGCAAAGAGGAAAGGACATTATAGCTGTTTTGTTAACTGTGATATTGATAGGGAATTTCAGCTTTGCTTTCTTATTGCTCACAAGCTGTTCATATTTCTAGTCTGACTATTTCATTTGTACTGGTGATTATTTGGTATGTTTTGGATGGCTCTCAGACTTTTTAAAAAGTTCTTGTATTTGATTTCATAATCTATAAGTCATTTCATTACCTATAATGAGGACTTAGACATTTGCGTCTTTCCTCTCCTGTGGTTTGATATACAAAGGGAAGACTTCTTAAGTCTACCAGACATTTGGTGTACTGTGCAAGCTCTCTAGCCTGTTTATTGAGATAGATACAACATTTGTAGATTGACATAGCATTTGCTGAACTATCCCTTAGCTAAACAGGCAAAGGAGTTCGGGGTCTTGCAGATTTTGCATCTTTGAAGTTGTTGCTTGAAGTTCAATTATGATTTCTTGGGGTTTTTTTCAGTTACTTTATCAGTTTATGTATTATTATAGACAATGCAATTGTGTATTGTTTACCAATAACCTGCATGCTGTACACACAGTGTAATTTTATTCTGTAATGAAAATCACTAAATCCTTACCACAGATTATTTGCCTTTTAAAATTTAGGCAGCCACCCTATTCCAAACTTACACTGCTCACCAAAAGAAACCTGTAATGCTACCAAACAACCCATAAGCTTTGCAGTTCTAGATAGAGTTTTGATGCACTCTTTATTTATCCATTGTTAATTTTTTGTCATTAGAGGCTTTTGAGCATACTAGCTACTTACCATCAAGAAAAGATTTAAGTAAACAACTTCCAAATTCAGCAGTGCTGATGTTTATAAGGTGAACTCATGGGTACCTTTCACTTTTTGAGGTAAAATCTCCTGTACAGTTATTGCACTTATTCCCTATAGCTCTCTGGTTCCAGATCAGGACACTGTGCAAAGCTCATCTTGGGCTTATATATGCAGCTCTGATTTATGCTAGAAATAATTTTTAATTCCATCTGTCCGTGTCCTTCACCACTCATCCCACTCTTCCTCAGCTCTGCAATTTTTTCCTCTCACCTTCCCCACTTACTCACCACATATTTCCCTAACAAGACACAGCCATTGTGCTCCTTTTTCCCATTTTCCTCTCTTCCTCAAATCCATATTATACTTCTCCCTCCCACTTTAAACCTCCACACTTCAAGGAGATAAAGGTAATTTAGGCTTAATGTGTGATGAATCTGATGTTTCCTTCTAATTTCTCATTCTCTCACATCTTCACCCAGATGGCAGGGGGTAAATGGGGCAGCTTCATTTTTGGAGTAATTCTTTGTTTTGACAGGGGTGTTGTTTTTTAATGTATGCATTTCTGAAAGCACATGTTGCCAGAGGCAAGGCTCTAGAAGGATGTCTTTCTTTTGAAAAATGAAGGCTGGCAAGGTTAGAGTTATCTCTTGGTGCATGCAGTAGTTCACTCCTTAACCTCAGACTGGCTCAAAATAAGTCATACACAGGTAGGCTTTTTTCCTTCAGGTAAGACATGCCATTGTGCTTCAGGAATGGAGTTGTCAGCCATTATGCTTTAGACAAACATGTCAAAAAATATCTTTTACCTGCCCACTTCTTTCTAAGGAGAGGAAAATGAAATCAGTGTTAAGAGGTCTAGACTCTTGAAGCCCATCATCAACTGGGATAGTGCAAAGGGTCAAAAAGTTAAGACCCCCAAGTTAGCTCTCATTGCCAGGCTGACTTTTGGCTTCAATATGGACTGAATAAGTTCCTTAGGAAATAAAGAAGCTTTGCAGCTGATGGATGAGCTCTATGGCAGGCAGAAAATATTATTGTAATATTTTAAAAGAAGTGTTTTCTCTCTGCTGTCAAACATTGTAATTAACCTGTGCAAGGCTAGAGCTACATATTATGAAAGAGTGACAAGTATCTGTGGTGTCTGTAGAAGAGGCAACTCGTGTTTTAAAGGCAATGCAGCATTTTAAAGTGTAGAGTTTTAGGGCTTTCATTTGAAATGGCAGTGGCATGATCTGTAACGGCAATATACTGTTTTAAACTATCTTTACCATACTCTGTATTACCTGTGTGGCTGTTTATTCCTCAGTGGGATCTGAAAGAATAATTCAGACAAATTACATTTATTACTGCTTCACACTTCTTCATCACAATGATGTGCTTACCTAACATGTTAACAAGTATGCACTGCTCACTTTCTTTTTTATTGAAAAGATTTAACAGGCCATAGAAAGTACCTTCCAAACCTCCAAGTACTCTCCAGATCTTGCAGCAACAGTAAAGTTCCCTTTCCCTTTTCAGTCTTTTTTCTCCATGGCTCTCCTTCTTTACTGTCACACTCAACCTTTATTATAACTCCTGACAGGATGCTGCCTTCAATTCAGTCCCTCCAGCTATCATATTATGTGGATTTGATTTTATGTTATGTGTATGCTAATGTATTAAACAAGCTTCTTAGGAGGAATAAATCATTCTAACTTCACTGGTGCTGAATATCTGAACCAGGACGTGTGTAGAAGTTGAAATTACTTCCCACTGCCTACAGATGGAAATGCTGAAATTACAGGACTCTTAGTTTATATGGCATCTAAAGAAGATGTAAAGGGAAGAAGGGTGTAATAGTAATGTAGATAACTCAGTAGGTTTTCCCCACTAGTTTTATTAAAAATACTTTTTCAAAAATACTATTTATATACCATTTTAAAAACGTGGAAGTTAGAAGATGTCATCTATACACAAATTTTGAAGAATAATGAAAAACATGAGGTCTTCTGGTGGGGTTAAGTTCCTGTTTAGATATTCAGTCTTAATAGATATCAAGACACAATCTAGTGCGCAAGAGTAGTTTTTTTATCTAGTTATTCATCTTTCGTCTTTTGAAATTAGCTCTCTGAAATCCCAAACTATATTCATAAATTCTGCATAAATGTGGTTTCAAACTGTATATTTCTTCATCTCTTATGTGTCTCAGAGTGTGAAAGTGCTGCTAGAACCAGACAGGTAACTCTTTAAATGACACAGAATGGAGGTTTTTAACTAACAAGCGTTCTGCAAAACAGGGGTTTGTCTGCTTTCTACTTATATATGTTAATGCAGATGAGTTATGTTTTGGTCTTGAATCACAGCAATGGGAAAAAGTCCAAGAGCAATCTAAAAGATCCTGTTTTATTTAAATGTTAGAAGATTCTATTTACAGATTTCAGTCATCCAGTTGGGGATGAAAATCAATAAGGCTTAAATGCCCACTTGCACACTGTAATCTACAAGCATCAAATATCAGGAACGAAGAGTAAGAACAGAGAGCATAACTATTTGAGTAAAACAGAAAGTGAATATTTGCATGTAATGAATGCATTCAGAGGTATCATAAATATCAAAGAAAGAATGAGTGAGTGTTGCAGTTTTTTGCATCGTTGTTTACATAATCTCAGGGGTTACTTTGCATGGCATCTCAAATTCAGTATTCACTAAACCCAAAAGCTAAATTATAAGCTTGCCTTTTGAATTTTCCATGTACACTAAATGCTTTAAAAAGAATTTCTGATACTACAGTGCAATAACAGCTTTGTCCCTGTTCATGAATTTTCTAGACTTGGTATTTTTCTCTTTAAGTAAATCTGTCTACACTGATGTGTCAAAGGCCACATAACCTTAACTCCAAGGTGCAAGAGCCTAGCTTTAGACTCTGGTGTGAGATTCTCCCAGGTACATCCTCCCACAGTTCTGCTTTACTGAGCACCCCATCATGACAGGAGTTGCTCTCTTTCCGTGTAAGTAGGACTCATTACTGTGGAAAATAAAGAATGGGAGGTTGTGGTGGTGATGGTTATGGAGGTGGGAAGTCTATGGGCTGGTCTCCCTCTGCTCAAGGAATCATAGAATCATAGAATTGTCAGGGTTGGAAGGGACCTTAAAGATCATCTAGTTCCAAAATCCCCCTGCCATGGGCAGGGACAATTCCCCACTAGATCAGGTTGCTCAGAACCCCATCTAGCCTGGCCTTAAAAACTTCCAGGGATGGGGCTTCCACCACCTCTCTGGGCAACATGTTCCAGTGTCTTACCACCCTCATGGTGAAGAACTTCCTCCAAATATCCAACCTAAATCTACCCTCCTCAAGCTTATATTCATTCCCCCTAGTCCTATCGCTGCCTGACACCCTAAAAAGTCCTTCACCAGCCCTCTTGTAGGCCCCCTTCAGATACTGGAAGGCCACAATAAGGTCTCCTTGGAGCCTTCTCTTCTTCAGACTGAATAATACCAAATCTCTCAGCCTGTCTTCATAGGAGAGCAGCTCCATCCCTCTGATCATCCTCATGGCCCTTCTCTGGACACATTCCAGCACATCCATATCTTTCTTGTACTGGGGGCTCCAGAACTGGGCGCAGTACTCCAGGTGTGGTCTTATGAGAGTGGAGTAGAGGGGGAGAATCACCTCCCTCGACCTGCTGGCCATGGTTCGCTTGATGCATCCCAGGACATGATTGGCTTTCTGGGCTGCAAATGTGCACTGGAATCAGGAAAGTGGGAAGAACTATGAGGTCTCAGTCAACCTCAAAATTGTCTCAGCATATCAGGCATAACTACTCTGGATAGCTTTGCCTTCCTGCTGTGCTCTGTCCCAGGGGCTATTGACCTTTTTACTCCAGCCTTTTACCTTAACAAAGGAAGAAACTATTGCAGTAACGTTTTTGTTGTTGCAAAGAAAAACCCTCTGTTATCTTGTGTGACCCTAAATTGTCATAAAGATTAGAAAATTCAGCCTCATCTATCTTAGTGTGTCTGAGTACCTGCTTTACTACATACATAGGAAGATAGTACAAGGTTTAATTAATTTTAAATAGAAAATGAAAGATTTGGTTCAAAGTATGACATTGCTTTGTTTTGTTTTGCAAAATGAAGAATTCATTATGACCTGGTATTAGTGGATTCAGAGTTAAAAAATGTGTGTGACTTCAAAAATATCTTTAATTTTTATGGCAGTGTCTGTTAACAGACTATGAGGTATAACAAATCCCACATAATGGAAAGGCTGATGACATGTTGTACATTGGGCATGATGACCTGAAAAAATGTATCAGAACTGTCAGCTGTTATCTTTTAGGATTTTTATCTCCCAAAAGAAAGTTGAAGTACTGGAATACCATGTGAAGAGAAATATAGGAGTACATGGGAGAGCCAACGTAAAAAAATCTTAGATCAAACAACTCAACTTCAATCTCTAAAAACAATCAGATTATTTGTAAGCACCTAGAGGGTTACAAAGAAATCAGTGCTAGGCAGCATGGATTTATCATAAACCAGCTAATTTCCTTTTGACAGATCAACAGGCCTCGTGAGTTACAAAGCTGTAGAAATCATTCATCTTGAATATAGTAAGAGATATCTCTATTTTTTGACATCTTCATAAATAAACTAGGGAAACATATTCTGGATAACACTGTTAGAAGGTAAATGTACAACTCATTGATTAACTGTACTCAGAGGTGTCTTATCAGTGATTTACTTTGAAAAAAAATATCCAGTTCATTCTGTCAGGGTCATTTCTAGGACTGTAAGAAAGACAAAAATAATGGAATAAAGAATATCCTTATAAAGGATAGAAACACTTTAGAGGACAGGATTGAATTTGAAATATTCTTGGAAAATTGTAAGAAAAAAATTATGATACTGGATTAAAGTAGTATGGATAAGTGCAATCTTCCATTTAGTCACTGGTAATCAACTACACAAATTCTTTTTGGAGAACAAGTGGTAAGTTTTGTGGAAAAGGATATGGAGTTTCTAGCCACTCTGCCTGTAAGTCAACAGCATCATGCCACTGCAATAAGCAACAGGCACAAACAAAAAGGACGTCTGTGATGCAAAAAGTTGTTTTCTTCTCTGCCGATTTTGGTGAGATATCAGTAAGAGTGGAGCATCCTGTCTGAAGCAGTATACCACAGAGTATGTGGGGAAAGCAGAGAGTAGCCAGACTGTATGCTGAGTGTGGAAGAGCTGCACAATGTAACCAAGAGGAGAAAAAAAAATAAGAGAATGAGGAAACACAAAAGGAGAGTTTTTGAGTGTGCAAAAGACAGTTACAAAATACAAGGAGCAACAGAACAAGTGACCTCCTGAGGGCCCAGTTAGCTCTATTTGTGCTGACTCTGAACAAGCAACTTTGCAGGAGAACTCTGCTCTTTGCAGTTTTTGACTATAAGAGAACTCATATGCTTGTCTGTATTCTTTCTGGGTTACTCCTTTAAAGTTTTTGAGTTCAATTTTTGGATTAAGAACTGGTTTGCAAAATGCTGCTCATTTCATCAAAGAATAAGTAATTATTCCAACTGATCTTCTATTAACCTGATAGTGTGGAAAAGCTTTAGGAAGAGTGAAATCTATTACTGTTTATTTTCTGTCCTTAATAAAGACCTATTTCAGAACTTTTTGAAGTTCAGTTCATGTTCAGTTAAAAAGTGAATCAATTATTTCATACATTAATATTATTTGTATGTTATGGTGCATCTGTTTTACAAAACTGGTTTCAAAGGGTGTTTAGCTTTCTAAACAGGGGGTTTGATATTGTTTTCTTTCTTTCACTGTTCATTTGCTTGGTGAAGCCTAGACAGGCTAGCTAACAGGTTGCTGACGGTTTGTAGCAGGGGAAACATCTCAAAAAATCTGTAATTTAAATTAATAAAAACATAGAATCTTAGAATACCAAGTTGGAAGGGACTCAAGGTTCATTTGTTCCAACTTCTTTTGGCAAAAGCACAGTCTAGACAAGATGACCCAGCATCTTGTCTAGCTGAATCTCAGAAGTAGTGCCATCCTGATCCTGGAAAATCCTGATCCTGGACACTTGGTGTCCCTGATGAGTCCTGATGAATTTCTATATACTTGTCTGCTGTCTTGATTTAATAGACATCACTTCACTGCCTGTGCAGGAACATCTCAGTTTGGTGGGTTGATATGCAAGTTCCAACTTAAGCCTCAAGTCAGTCATTTTTCCTGCTTTCCTGTCTCTACTGCGTCCTTTTCCCCTTTATTCTCTGTTTTTAAATTTAGTTTCGCTGTTAAAAAAGGTTTAATTTTCCTACTAGCCTATGATATTAGTGTAAGTAGTATGATTGTCTCTGTAGACTGCAACAAAGAAAAGCAAATCCTCCTGCTCTGCTGCTCTGATTGCCTTGGAGTGCCCTTGCACATTTCTTTGGAATACCTACGTTTTTGTAAGAATCTGAGATGCAGACATATAGCTCTCTACCTTATGTACAATTACAGTTTCCTTTTTTGCCTGTCGTGTCTTACTGGACATATTGTTTTCCTAGGATTTTTACACTAAAAGTCTCTATGGTTCAAAAATTCAATACTGCATCATTTTCTTCAACTTTTCTTGCACTGGTTTTATCACATATTCTTGGAAAGGTGTGGATCATCAATCTTTGTCAGACCCCAGGAAATAAGCTCAAAAGTAGTAAGATATAGTCTACCAAGAAGGATCTTGGTAGAAATGTGTGTTTCAACTCCTTTTGCAGAAAATGCTTTATAATGCATCATTTTCTGGTTAGCTTGACTATAGTTTCTGTTTAAGCTGTTAAGTGTAATTTCATGGTTAAAAAACATTAATTCTGCTTGCACAGTGGCTTAGCCTCAGCAGTCTTTTCCTGTATTTAAATGACAGACCAACTGCACTGCACTTAATGCAACAGCACTGCCTGAGTCAGCATTGCAACATGTCATGGTGGAGGTATACGGGAAAGGTTGATGCCAAAATGTGGCTTCTATTCCTCTTCTGTGTTACAATGAAGTGTGAATGGCAGCTTACCATCAGACTGCCTGACACCGTCTGTGGTTCTTGGCTCATGTTTACTTGCCATTAAGATCTCTGTTGGACAAAGTTGTATTTTAGGCACACGTAGTAAATGGCAGTGGATTGTAGTGAATGAGAAAAACTAAGGCATAGTATCTTCTTAGCTGTTAAATATTTCCTTTAACAACCTAGTGTGTCTTCTTGTTACATAATAGGTACATAGAGCTTCTATAGATCACAGAATCACAGAATCACCAAGGCTGGAAAAGACCCCCAGGATCATCAAGTCCAGCCTATGACCCTATACACCACAACATCTAAACCATGCCACTCAGTGCCACATCCAATCTTTTCTTAAACACCTCCAGGGACGGCGACTACACCACCTCCCTGGGCAGCCTATTCCAGAGCCCAATCACCCTCTGCATGAAGAAGTGCTTCCTAATGTCCAGTCTAACCCTCCCCTGCTGCAGCTTCAAGCTATGGCCTCTTGTCCTGTCACTAGCTGCCAAGGACAAGAGCCCAACCCCTACCTGACTACAACTTCCCTTCAGGTAGTTGTAGAGGGCGATAAGGTCCCCCCTGAGTCTCCTCTTCTTCAGGCTAAACAGTCCCAGTTCCCTCACCCTTTCCTCATATGGCTTCCCCTCCAGCCCCTTCACCAGTCTCGTTGCTCTCCTCTGGACCCTCTCCAGCACCTCAACATCCTTCCTGAAGTGAGGGGCCCAGAACTGGACACAGTACTCAAGGTGAGGCCTCACCAGTGCAGAGTACAGGGGGAGAATCACATCCCTAGTCCTGCTGGTCACACTATTCTTGATACAGGCCAAGATGCCATTGGCCTTCCGTGCTGCCTGAGCACACTGCTGGCTCATGTTCAGCCGGCTATCAACCAATACTCCCAGGTCCCTCTCCGCTGAGCCACTCTCCAGCCACTCATCTCCCAGCCTGTAGCGCTGCATGGGGTTGTTGTGGCCAAAGTGTAAGACTCTGCACTTGGCCTGGTTGAATTTCATGCCATTGTTCACTGCCCCTTCACCTAGCCTGTCCAGGTCCCTCTGCAGTGCCTTCCTTCCTTCCAGGAGATGGACACTTCCTCCCAACTTGGTGTCATCCACAAATTTACTGACGGTAGACTCGATCCCCTCATCCAGATCATCAATAAAGATGTTGAACAGGACTGGTCCCAGGACTGAACCCTGGGGGACACCACTGGTCACTGGACACCAGCTGGAAGTGGCACCATTCACAACCACTCTCTGTGCTCAATCATCTAGCCAGTTTTTAATCCAGCGAAGAGTGAACCTGTCCAAGCCATGAGCTACTAACTTTTTCATTAGGATGCTATGGGAGACTGTGTCAAAGGCTTTACTCAAGTCTAGGTAGATCACATCCACAGCCCTCCCTTGATCCACCGGGCGGGTCACCCAGTCATAGAACGAGATAGATAGGTCTAGGGTTATGTTTTCATGTTGTGATTGAAGCAGAAATCGGAATCCAATTATTCTGTTACCAGATGGCTAATTCAAATAGCAAATGAGTAAATATCTAGTAACTAAAATATCATGTTTTTAATGTACCTAAATATTTGTATATCAGAGTAAGGCTGTCACTGCTTAGGCCCAGGCAACAACTAAGCCCCATGCAGCTACTAGCCTCCTTCCCCAAGCTAACCCTTCTTCTCAGTAAGATGGGAAGGAGTACTGGGAAAAAAAGGCAAAAGCCCTGTGGGTTGAGATAAGGAGAATTTAACAGAACAACGTAAAGAAAGAAGAAATAACAGTGAAAACAATAATACTAATGAAATAATACACTAAAAAATTGATGTAAAACACAACGCTCACCAACCAACTGCTTAGGACTGCTGCCCTCAAAATCCTGGCCCTTGCCCTGGCCAACCCTCCCCTTACATACTGGGCATGATGTCAGTATGGTAGCTAATATCCCCTTAGCTGGTTCAGTTCGACTATCCTGGGGGTGGCTTCTCCCACCTTCTTGTGAAAATTAACCCTATCCTAGCCAAACTCAGGAGGCATACAAATAAAGCAAATAAATGACCAGTAGATAATTTTATTCCTTCTGCCAAAGTTCATATAGTCCCCATAGTCTTTATTATAATATATGCAAAAAGTTTGGTCTAGTGCACTTCTAACGATTCAGCTGTTGGATTTCTACTGCCTTCCTATTGCAGATGGTAGTCATTTCTTTTAATCTTTTTTTTAAGTGGTCAATCACTGGTATAGAAGCTATTAAAAAAAAACTTCAAACATTTATTTCGCAGTGAATGCTTTGACCCTTTTAATTCTGTTCGCTTTTCACTAAAAAGCGTGATCATTTCTTGTACCATTAAGTTAAGCTGCATACTAGTATGAATCCCTCAGAAACCTCTAATCTGAGAACTTTTGCCATTTTACCAAAACCTAAGAATTTGCAGTAGGCTGTATTTAAAGGTTCATAGTATAAGATGAACATTGTGATTTTATGTGTAAAAGTCACGTTTCCCTCAGGCAATTGAGTAAATGTTTGTATAACTAATTGCATTTGTAGTTGTTTATTTTGTATGTGCCTTTATGTATCAGAGGAGAGTTAACCCTGCTGGAAATCTTGGACTATATGATGGTCTTAAGCTCTTATGACACAATCTAACACTAAATTCATAAGGCTGAGTGGTAAAGCTCAAAATCATCCTTTATTTTCCAGCTTGGTTTTTGATGTTTTGCTGAAATATTCTCTAGGACTTTTAAAACCATTTCTAGCAACAATTAAAAAAATAAACTTTATGAAGTAAAAAAGAAATGTCCACAGGTTTGGTTTGACAATCGAGCAGAAATTTGTGCTGGAACTTATTTTGTCAGAAACATTCTGAGCATTCATAAAACATAAATAAGTTTTATCCAACTTTTTTTTCTTGAACTAGTGCTTAACACTATAACACAATGCCTCCCAATATATCTTCTCTATCTGTTGCCAACATGATCATATAAAAAGCCTCAGCATTAAGTTTTGAATTCTTTGATTTTGTTAAAGAGACTGACAGAGTTTCAAAGAAAAAAGTTTGTGGGAATGCAATTCCTCTTCCCTTTAGAAAAGTAATTTTAAAATAGAAGTTACATTATTTTCCACTTTCTGCTATTAGTAGATCTCCTGGGTACAGTTACCTTGGAAACATCCTATTCTAAAGCAGTAAGAATATATGGAACATTTTTTTGCACCCATTGATAATGTCTGGAAAAATGGTGCTGCTGATAGCAGCGGAAAAACATTCAATTTAGCTGAAGCAGAAGCCTGACCTCTAACATGAAGTTTGAAAAAAGGAGATAAGTCTGAGTTTAGAATGTCTTTACTGAGAAGGTTTGATGCTTTCAAACCTTTCCTTTAAAAGACCAACCAGTGACTTAGTGGAGAGGATTGTATTCATGTATCATCAGTTTGTCAAGTGTATAAAGTTCCCTTAAATTAAAGCTCAATTTGGATAGAATATATATATTTGAATATAATTACATAGTTAAGTTGTAAATAAACATGATGCAATATTCAGGTTTAAATTCAGTGCCTAATTATTATTTACAAATGTCGTGATTATAGCAAAGCTGGAGTAAACATTTTATATTCAGCTTTTCTGAATTATTAAAATCATGGAAGCATTATTACTAATAATTACAGTTCTTTTAAATTTCTGAGAGCTGACATTGGCATTGGCTTTGTTTTGCATGCAGTCTTATGAGGAGAGTGGTGTCATTGTCAACTGAAACTGTTGAAAGACTTCCTAGAAGTCTTCGTTGTGTGTGTATGGTAGGATTTCCTTAAACTCTTAAAAGGCACTTGAATCTACATTGTACTTCAGATCTACATAGGATCAAATTCTGCACAAAAGTCCCTGAAAATCATAGTCCTCCTTCAACATTTTGGTGCTTTGATATCTGTCTGTATGCTTATGAGAGCTGCATAGGGGTTGTTTCTGTTGAAATAGGGATTCTCAAGATGAGACTGACTTGAAGGCAAGATCATATGATCCACTGTGACCCTATGAGTCACAGGGAGATATTTGGTAAGAAGCAACATAATCCTATACCTGTGAGGTCTATTCATTTACGTCCATTTTAGGAGGTAACACAATCTATTTTGTGGTTTCATTTGCTGAGAAATTTGATTTTTGTTGCATCACATCTGTTTACACTTTGTTCAAAGAAGGAATATGTAAACTTGGCTTTTTGCAGTCATCTGAGTGTAAGGCTTATTCCTTGTGACTGACAAGCTGTTAAAGCCAATAGCAAAGCAACCAGTGGTGCAGGAGAAGAACTTGTTTTGTGTATTTCTGGATCTCAAAAGATGAAATCTTCAACAGTTCTTATGTAGAGATACACAAAAGAAGTCCCTGCCCATGGCAGGGGGTTGGAACTAGATGATCTTTAAGGTCCCTTCCAACCTGGGCCATTCTACGATTCTATGAAAAAGAGACAGAGTATCTATAAAGTTGATGTCTTTGGCTAAAATCCAATGGATCAATCTGGCTCCTCAGGTGAAATAATCTTCAATTTATGGTACTAAGTCATGGTACCACTAACATAAGTGTTATATAACAAATTAACAAAGCAAATAAATGCCAATGGAATTTTATATGAACTTAACTATAACTACTTCTTGTACTATTTCTTTTCAAATTTGATTTTTGAAAGCTTTGATTTTGTCTCAGAAAACAACAGAACTTTGAATGAGAGAGGAAGATGTTCTGGCTATGTACTGAGCCCTTTTTTTGCACTACCTCATTTTAGAACAGCATTTCTTTGAATTTATAACTAATATTTTTTTGAGTATTGAAAAAGCCTGGGAACAGAACAGCTGCAATTCTGGATTGTGGGAGGGAGGATATGTCCAACAGGTACTTGATCAGACTTCTGCTCAGGATAAAAAGGATCTCAAAAAGCGACAAAGTAACAGTGCAAGAAAAAGAAAAGTAATAAAAGTAGCCTACAAGAGAAAGAGACCTATTTAAAATTACATGAGAGGTTACAGGAAATAATGTGGAAGTTGAACTGGGAGTACTCTTAAAGAAACAATTAAGATTTTATTCTATTATTCAGAAGAGGAAGAACCGTGTTGGCATCGTAAGGTTTGGAGTTTTCTTCTCCTTAGATTAACATATACCTTTCTCAAGGAAAAAAAACCTCACTCCTCTCAAATGCAGTGTATCTGTCTGCTAGATCTTATTTACTGCAGGGTGCTGGAGTCATGCCTTTGACCATGTGTCAGTATTATCCAGCTAGCCAATTCTGTTATTTTTAGAGAGGTGATGACATACCACTAGGAATTAAAGATTATGGTCACAGCAATGTCAGGCTGAAGATCAGTTGTGTCCTTGCTGGAAGAGCACAAATCAAACACGTTTTTTCATATCACACTTTCAATTAACCCCTTGAAGAGTTTTTATGTACTTATCTCCAGTGATGCAGTGAAGCCATGTATGTCGTTGAGGCAGGTTGGTATGGTGCTATGGAAGTCAGTATAGCCAGGCAGTTTGATGAATGTCTGACCTAGCATATGCAGGGGTAAGTACCTGAAGATTGCTCCTAAAACATTATCTCATGCTCAGAGAAAAGGCAGTCTGTCTGCTTTCAGTTTAAAGAGACTTGAAAAAACAGAATGAAAAGTCAGCAGTGAAGAGAAATATTTGTGTTGTCAGAGCAATCAGAGATTGTGAGTCATTGGTTAATAAAGAAGACAACAAATAGAAACAAAACCAAAGATGAAATCCTGATTAAATAATAAAAAATACATTTTCCTGTACAACTTTGCTCTAAAAAATAATTTCTTTTAGAATGTACTGCATTTCTCTAAACAGATTTTGTCTCTCTCTGAGCTCATAGTTATACCTGGATATTGTAAGGACTACAACTCAAGATTTAATTTTCTATGTAGGCAACTTTATTCAGGCAAAAATGGTAAGCAAAAGCCAAATACTACATACCAGTAGTAAAAGAAGATGTGGTAAGGTCCAGCTCTTCAGAAGACCAAGCTCAAAGAAATGAGCCTACGTGTTCCTTGTGCCTATGCATCTTTAATCAGTTAAGTTTAACAGGCCTTTGAAAGTTGTGCCATTTATTTCCTAAAGACTGTCTTCTGCTATTAAACTTTTATATTTTTATTGACTTATTAATTAATTTAGCCCAAAGTCAAACAGCTATTCAGGCTTTCAGTCCTAGTAGCATTTTGGTATTCAGTTCATATGAGCTGCCTTCAAATGCTATATAAATAGTGTTTTCCATTATGCACATCGTTATTGTACAATGTGACTGGTGTCTCTTTGTGAGTTCTTACTAATTCACTGCAGAAAATACACATGTTGCTCATTAGTCTTTTATATAGCCTTTTATCAGTCATCATCTTAAGCACCCATCACTTTCGTTGCAACAGTTGCACTTCATGTTTTTCAGGCCTGTTCAGTGTTGCATTAATATGCAATCACAATTCTTTATTATGCTCCAACCTCTTTCTCCATGAAAGCTCACTGCTGACAAAAAAATTATTCAGGTATCATGACAGTGTAGGGTTTGTGTGCATGTGGCTGGCTGAAAAATATAGGCTACAAAATGTAGGCACTGGAAGAGGTAAAAACTAGCTGACTCTCAGAGTGTGGGATAGGTGTGCAGAACTGGCAGCTGGGGGACAAAACCAACCTCCTTCCCACACACACTTAGACATTTGGAACATCCTTCTCTTTTGTGTATAGCTTCTATTGGGAAGCAGGAAAACAGGAGACTGAAGTATTTATACCCTCAACAGCTTTGAAGGGCCACCCTGAATGATGCCAGTAAGAACTTCTCTGCCACGTCGGAGATCAGCAGATCGTGTCATGTTCTTAAAAGGGCTGCTGGCTGCACTTCTTCCTGGCACTGATGGCTTTAGAGAGAAATGATGAAGAAATTTTTATCGTAGCAAAGACTTATTCTGGACTAGGGAAATGTTCAGCTCCACTGCTCAGTGAGTGTGCAATTACGTCGCTGATGTCAAATAATACATAGTACATTTAGCAGGTAGACAAGAAAAAAAAATCACAGAGGTCCTATACCACAGTGCTATCTCAGTGAATCACCTTTCCTTGTTAGGACTAAGATTTAAAGTTGCTGTGGATCATAAGCTAAAGCAAATTATTCTTTTCAGAGGAGGGGAAAAGGGTAGATTTTTTAATCTGTTTTAATTTAACATTCTGGAAACTTCCTTTCCATTTCAATTAGCTTATTCTAATTTAATCACGGGGGACTCAGAATATGAAAATACCCAGTTGTTGTATTGTTGGGGAATTTAATTTCAACTTTAACTTTAATGATAACAACTGTGCCAGTATTGAGAGGTATCCATAGAAACAGTGCAGTAATTCATAAACTGAAGAGCTGTATAAGGTCTACCACAAATATATTTTAGCCATAAAATCAAGAAGACACTTCTCATGTCAATATTGTGCAGCTATAGAGTGCCTCTCTTAAGCCAATGATTTGAGCTGTGCCACGGTATAGAGAATTTTTCAGTGTTTTGTGGCTTAATGAACTGAGAAAAACCAAGCGAGAATCATAGAAAAAGAAAGCGTGACCAGCAGATCGAGAGAGGTGATTCTGCCACTTTACTCTGCTGTAGTGAGGCGTCATCTGGNCAACATTTTCAAGTAGAAATTATTGCAAAAAAAGACGGAAAATTAATTTTCATGTGAACTAAGTAAAAAGTTGTGGTAAAAGTGCTTTTATAAGTAATTTTTTTTTCAAATTATCAGGTAGTAGTGAAATAAATGGAAAGAGGAATATTCTGCTGGTACCTGCCTAAACTGTAATATGCATTCCAGTTTAAGCCAAGATAACTAAGCATGAATTGACTCAAGTAAGGTAACATGATAAAAAATAGTAACTTATCCACTATAGAACTTGCTTTCTAGGACAAAGTTTTTTGTAGTTTTTTACACAGCTGTGAACATATTTAGTTCAAGTAAATGCTAAACAACTCTGTTATTTAAATAAGTGCAAAAAATTTTAGTTCTGCCATGTTGTAAACCAGAAATCTAAGAACTGGTTTTCTAGACTTGGACTTTTCAAAGACTAGTTGTCTGGCTTTGGTCAAGTTAGCAAAGAGCACAGGTTCAAAAAGGTTGTTTCTTTTTCTGCTTTCATTTAAAATGGATACTTCCTGTTGCTGCAATCCTGACCAGGGAACTATTGCGCATTGAGGAGTTAGTGATCCCCATAACAGTGAGCCAGTGTAGATGCAGACCTGTGCTATGCTGTATACATAGTGTGATCTCCAAGCCAGCGTTGTGCAGTGTGTGTCCCTTGGCTAGCAGATAAACTTTAGTCTCCAGGTGCCTCCCACCCAATACTGGTGAATATACCACCTATGTGTCTTTGCCTTTATCTGGAAGATATTTTCCAGATAATATGCAGCAAGATGTTTTCAGGTGAAATGTTTTTTGTTTGACAGTAGAAATGACTACTAGAAGGTTTTTTCTTAAGAAAATCCTGTAAGAGCTCAAAAGACCACAATGAGGTTGCTCTACCATGGGTGGGATCTGCACACCATGTCATGCCCTGGTTTGATGTCTGTTCAGTTACTGCCCAGCTCAGGGTTTCCAGCATATGAATGGACATAGAATTGTCCATACTGTCCTCTTTTTCTTTACAGTTCTAGCTCCAGTAAATGGCATTTTAAGGGATACATTACTACAGGGTCTGAGTGACTTTCTTAATGGGATCATAATGAATCAGCATCTCCTTGTGCAAAATATGTATGTAATCTAGATAATAAAATAAATCTGCTTTCTAAAACACCAGAGGGATTAGAGAGCTCACAGTGAGAGCTGAGGCATTGCTCTGTACACATTGCCCTTTTGCTTTGAATTTGGAAGTTCAAATACTGATATGCTATATTGGTGTCTCATACTGTATTCTGACATTTCTGGTTTGCTATTAAATAACTTCTTGGACAAACTTTCTTTCCTCTGAAGAATGGCCCCATGTGCTAAACATCAAGATATTTTTCAAATATCCTTCATTTCCAGCTACCAAGACAAGCTGATTTTGAGATAGACCAGGTTAGAAATGTTTTAGAGGAAATTCTGAACAAGATGAGCAGCACCTTTTCTTGAGGCTTCTGATCAAAAATAGCTTTTCCAAATCACTTTAAATGCAGGTAAAATAAATTTTGCTGTCACAGTTCAAGAAGGCAATATCTAAAGTGGAAATAGCCTTCTTAATGAGAGTTTTAAGGAGAAGGTACGGTTGAGCTTATAATACAATACACACTTCAACGTTAGTGTTGGAAACTACTCATATCATTCTAATGCAATTTTTGCCAAAAAGCGTTATAGAGTAATTTCTTATTTCCACTGAAATAGCAGGTTGAACTTTTCAATCTAGAAGTACCTTCAGTTTATTGAAGCACTGCAAGCTAGCATCTGAAAAACAGAAAGAAAAATTACAGCCTGACTGTTGCACCCGTGTTGCACTACTGTTCAGGATACACGCTTTTCTGAGAGCCTGCCAATGACTTCATTAGCACAATTAAGCCATAGGCATTGCTTCTGTTGCACTCTGAAACCAGTGCCTTCCCAGGTTGCATTCAGATTGATCAATAAGTGGCCATCTGTGTTCATAGTCCTACCCACTCTCGTTTCAACATGTGCTTCTGCTTTGTGCTTCCAAGGCTTCTCCTATCATTCTGCAATCATTCATTCTACGCTACCTTAATTTAGGGTCACTGGTAGTTCACTTGACAGAGAATTATTTTATATGCATGTGCATACATTACTACCTTGATTACATGCTGTTAATATCTGTCTAATAATGATAATGCTACTTACAAAGAAAAAACCATATTCTTCCCTTGTTTACAATATATTTTCTGAAACATGAATATACTACTTTTAGTTTACTTGCAGTATTTTTCAGTGAAATTGTTTTAATACCCAGGAAGATGTCTTAATGATGTAACCTGACTATCTAGAGGACTGTCTGTCATTTTGTAACAGATACGGGTTGATAATTTTAACAGAAAATACTGTGGCTAAATTGGTTTATTTTAATACGATTTTTACTGTTGTTTACACCAGTTCATATTCAGAGCTATTAGGTCAGGTTCTACACAAAATATGTATTTTCCTTATCTGACTAGTATCTTAAGTACATACCTATCTTACTGAAATTCTCTCACTTATTTTTGTGATATGCCTTTCTTGTCCATATATAGTTCTGTTTTATTTCAAAATTTTTCTTAATATTTCATAACAATTTCAGGTGCTTTTCTTCCCTTTGAATTCTCCAACCTCATGCCAGCATAAAACAGAATGATATTTTGTAACTGAAGTTAGATTTTTCTCAAGTGTTGCAAATAAAAAATAATCTTCAAAAATTCAAAAATAATCTACTACAAAGTAAGTAAAAGTGGATTTATATCCATTTATTGCTTTGTTCTCTTATCAAATATTTACAAAAATTCAAGACTTCTTAGTATTTAAGCTGCTTAGTAAGCTGATAGTAATAGTTTTCCATAAATGTGAGGATATACTAAGAAAAGCACAGACACTGTGCCTAAACCAAAATTTCTTAAAGAGAAAGAGGAGAAGTTTTCACTCTATATTGACATATAGATGTTCCTAATAATTTTACTATGATTTAAAATTATGTCACTTCCACCTGGAAACTATTTCACTACCTGTTGTCATAAGCTTTTTTTTTTTTTTTTTGAAGTCTTGAGGAAATATGCTTCCCATTTTCTACCAGGTAACTGTGGAACTGAAAGCACTCGATTCCATGTAGGTTTTCTGCGTGGAAGCCAATTATATTTTCCCAAAGTAGCTGAGCAAGGAGTAAGTCTTCTGTAAAACACGAGATGGGACATTTCACTAGGATTACATTTCACTTTTGTCTTCTCAGAAATAGCTCCGGGGACTTCCACCTATCACGTGTTTAGGAATTTTTTTCTGAAGCTGTAAACTAGCAAAATTTGCTCTGTAATATAACAGGACTTAAAGAAACACATAAACATATTGTTGTGGGGTTTTAGGATATTAATCCAAACCATAATTAAGTCTCACTGGATTCTGACAGTATCATAATTTTGGACATTACTCATGTGTCTTGAGCTAATGAGAGGATGGCTACGCTAACTGGTGAACTTCGATGTGAGTGTCCAATTTTGCCTGTTTATGTTGTTATGAATACACATAGTGCTCTTCGCAGAGTCTTCATAGATTATGACAGTAATCTAATTTTACTGTTGCTAGTTACATTAGGGAAGCATTCACTGCTTATTTTTCATTTCCATAGTTCTTCCTTACCTCTGTCATCACTGAAGTCCATACAGGCAACTTCCATGGCATGTTTTTGAGAACTAAAATTTGGAAGAGCTCATGTTCAAGTTTTGCACAAAGTGTGTCTTTTATATTTTCTTAGTTTTCCTCATTGAGACCTTACGTACTGATGAGATCAGTGGTTTGCTTTTTCCTTGTATCCTTTTCTAATAAGTCATTAACACTTTCCAAGGCAAAGTGTGCCAATTATATAATTTTCCAAATTTATATTACACTACTTAATGTCCACCATAAAATTTTGCAGATATTTTAAACTGGAGAGACCTTTCTATACAACTACTTGCAAAGCTCTGGTGTACATAGAGTTCTGTTTTGGGTGACCTACCATGCTACTGAGAATCCCTGGCTTAAGTAAGCTTCAAACCACAGAGGCTGTGCATATAGTGTATAGCCTTATGTCATATTAGTAGTTTCCCACTTAGCATGATTTAAGAATCTTTGCCAGCTACACTTTCTTACGGGTGATGTTACGCCTGTTTCCCATTGCTCCTTAGGTCAATTCCTGTCCTTTAACTGCCACAGACATATTCTCAAATTCTCGATTAGATTAACATTTTCAGGCTTTTATCTGTCTAGTTTTACACAGTCTTTACTAGTTTTGTCAATGTAAACAAGAAGAGAATGAGTACTAATATTCCAGTCAGTCATCTTCATCCAGATCACTTAGTCTCCAGTTTTATTCAGAGTAAACAACTGACATGAAATTATAATCTCTCTTTCTCTGCTCCTTCCCCAATCTTTTTTTTTTTTTTTAAGGAATTCAGAGAATAATAGCAAGGCTATAAATAGATGAGTAATTATTTTAAATGGATCTGTAACCTACTAGATGCAGTAGATTTACTCCAGCAGTAATCTAAGTGAATGGTAATTCACTTGATGTGAAAAACAAAGCCATACTGAACAAACAAGTATAATGCTCAGGCCATCATTCAAAAAAAAAAAAAAAAGTAGAGTCCTTTGCAGTCATGTAGAATCCATTCATTAAATTTAATTACTCTGAGTTATGGACTTAGCCACTAAGGAAAATATAAAGAACAAATGAATATAATTTATCAATTGTAAACAGCTAAATTTGTATCTCTGGCAATAAGACCCATAAGCTTCACTTTCCTATTCTCAGATATAGCAGCTTATTCAGGGATTCTTCACCCACAATCCTTCAACAAGGACTGACAAACCAGTTCATCAATATCTAGTTAACAGCTTTAATTTGATTTACTAATTTGTTATATCTCTGTAGGCTTGTACCAACTCACATTTATTTTACATTTCTGCTGCTGTAACGATTAGTACTGAGGCTCTTATACAAACTTTGCTACTCTAAAAGGTACCTTTCATGTTCAATTTCTTAATGTTATGTTTAAATTGGATTACAGTGAGCTGTAGAAATTAAACCGTACACATCAAATATGTAGATAAAATATTGCAGAAGGGTCAGTGAAGCAGCCTATTTACTCTGCAGAGGCTATGGAAATATCATTTTAGAGAAGCATTTGTTTTCAGTCTGGGTTCAGGGACAGATAACACTGTTGTCTTAGAAACTTGAGATTCAGTGTGCTCCAGCTGTTTTTCAGCAGAAGTGGGAGCACAACAGAGATTTACATTCTAGGAAAACTGTTTACAGGAACTGTACTCTTAAAGTTTAAAAGCATTTTTCTTTAATGCACTGTGTTTGTTACTGATGGAGATTTTCACATCCCATTTGCTTTTCTTCCCAGTTTATTCTCACTGAATTTGTGACTTGCCTATTGAATAATATTTGTTGGAGATGTTGCTAGGATGAGTACTAGCAACCCTTTAGAAAAGCCCATATTTGACATCTAAAGAATCTGTGCTTACCACCTGTCTTTGTTAGAAGAAAGTAAATAATCAGATCACCCACATTCCCACTTGCAAATACTTACTAGCATAACAAAAGGAGAACAGATGCCATACATCAGGGCTCTTGCAAAGCCATAACTTTTTTATACTTTTGTTAGAAGAGATAAAGAAACTTTCTTTTGTTATATATGACAGAAGTGCTTGGGATGGCAGAGGAAGTAGGGAGAAAAACTTTATTAGAAGATCTGTGGTTCTAAATCCATAAGCCCTTTTGTAGCCGCTTCATGGATGTGTACGCTGTCTGCATCACAGCATTATTCATCAGCAGCACAGGCTGAGATCGTCTTCCAGAAATCTCAGCCACTGATTTTCAGAGACTAGTAGGAGTGGGAGTCCAGTATCTCTCAACAGACAGCTACTAATGAGAAAAACTGAAGCTGTCAGACAGTCATTATATGATCCTAGGGTAAAGTATTGTGTCTCTCATCCACAACATTTAAATGCTGACAATATCATATATTTAAGCATAGCTGCTTTGCTCTACTGGAGGCAGTAAAGCTTATTGCTGTGAAAGTACTGACAATCAGATCAAGTCGATTTTCATCTAGGAGATTTCTAAAGTCACAGTATTTCCACCTCTTCTGCCTGTTGCTCAGTGGGTTTGAAGGAACTGCCAAAGTCATGAAACAACACCTCTCCTTTCTCTCCTGACTCTTCAGGTTAGAGAACACTTTCATTAACGTAGCTTCTAAATTACCCCAGAAGCCACTCCCAGTTCTACACTGGTGAACCTAAATGTGATATTTTGACACTAAATCTTAAAAACAAATGGAAATACCAGCAATAACCCATTGGGAGTTACCACTCAATATGGTCACCTCCACAGACAGCCTTTTGTATACATTATCATGAGTTCAAAATCATCAGCAGTAACATCTTGTGCCCAGTGCCAAACAAATTGAATTGTCATCACTGGAGGAATAAAGTAAGTTAGATTGCTTGTAGCATGAGGATAAGTGATGATCACACAATTAAGCTGGAAGTAGTAGGTTTTGGATATACATGTTAACATTGCAGCTTCTGCTTAGTGCAGAATGCTGCTGACAGAGTCCTGAGTGTGGGTGTTGGGGAGGAGGAGGAGCCAGATTCATACCTCTTTTACAGTTCCACTGATGATTTGCTCAAAAGGCAGGATCCACAAATAGCATTAACTGATGCAGTCATGCTGATGAGAGACATGTAAACACTGTTCAATACAGCTGGGAGTCTGACATGGTTTGTTTATAATTTGTATTATCTATCTTATCTTTTTTACATAGCTACACTTAGGAACTAATGGCTTTAGGCTCTATTACTGTAGAAATCTGCATTTTCTGTGGAATGGTGTCTGTGTAAGTACCTATCCTTTTGTATATCCATTCCCCAAGCAAGATATTTGATGACTCTCTTCCATTGGCCATGAGGCAAGCTAACTACAGCAGAAAGGGTGATGGTATTCCAAACCCATTGCAGTTGGGGTAAGTTGAATCTCAAGAACAGACTTGCCACTCGTGTCCCTTCCCTACCCGGAAAACACTTTAAAATTCATTTATCTCAAAACTCTGGGGTGTGTGTTTGTTTTGGCTTTGTCTTATTTGATTTCTAGCAGAACGTTGTAAAGTTTATGTAATTTTGGGCCTAGCAGTTAATGTGTCCCCTGCAGGCAGACTCCATATGAATTAGAAAGAAATTCAATTACTGAACTACTGATAAGTTATCTCAACAGAATGCAAATGGATTAAGATGCCTAAATGTTCTCTTGCTTATAAATGTGCCATTTAACTAGAAAACTTGCTCTTTAAAAAAAACACCACCGCAAAAATCTATTCTGATAGGTTTTAATGCATTTTATATTACATTATTTACGAAGAAAACTATGGTGGTCTTTCTTAAATTAAATTGGAATGAAAACCAGAAAAATAGTTTTACAAACATGTCAAATGATTTTTTGTTTCCCAGATACAGGAAAATGTTTCAACTTTAAAAAATATGAAAATCCTTTTGATAAAAAGTTACACATTTTTGATACATAGTTTGCGGTTGGTTTTTTTGTTTGTTTATTTTTCTAGGACATTATTTACCATAGTGGTGAAGTCAAGACTTTAGTTTATGTCAAATATTGTCAAGTATTTTACATGTAACAATGAGCAACTTTCATTTCCGTGTAAAAATCCTCTTTCATACAGTCTTTTAGCTGATCTTAATTTTAGATATATATACAAAAATTGGTCTGTGAATGGTATCTGTTCCTGATCTTCATGACCAGTAGAGGCACTATGTTTAATAACTTAAATAGTTAAGGAGTTATCAAAGTTGTTTATTCATAGTACATGTAATGTATATAGCTATAGGTTCTTTACTGTTGCATTTCCTTTAAAAAAAAAAAGAAAAAAAGGAAAAAAGAGAATTCTGTTATCCATTTCACAGTTATCATATAGAAAACTGGCTGCCATTTAATTTTGGAAGACTGGTTAGACTGGAATTAAAACATAAAGACTATGTGTATTGCTACTTTTGGTCTCAAACCTTCGTGTGCATTAGTCTGAAGGAGCAATAGAGGAGCCCCGAAGAGGAGATACAAGGACTCCCTGAAACAACAGCTCAGCCTTGGCCACATTAATCACCTTAACTGGTCTACTCTGGCCTCCAATCGGGAGGTCTGGAGACACACTATTTTTTAATGCTGCGGATGTTTTTGAGAAGGCATGCAGAATCACTCTTGAGGACAAAAGACAGCGTAGAAAGAACCGTGTCTTGCAGGTTATACCTCCTAAGGAGCCCTTCTGCTGTGCCTTTTGCAACTGCTCTTGTCTGTCCCGCATTGGCCTTTTCAGTCATCAGCGTGCTTGTAAAAAGCAGTTACGAAGAGCATGGATGGAGCCCTCCCCGGATCTTCGTTTGCAAAGCCTAACCGTGATGATGATGATGATATACAGTTTTAACAAGAAAATAATAAAAAAAAGCCTTTCAAAAATTCTTGCTTTGTGCTTTGAATAATCACACTGTGAAGTCATCCTACCACCACTGCCAATTAAATTAAATTAGTGTTTTATTGCAATAACACGTGCTAGATAAAAAGGTAATTTTTGTAGGCTGAAGTCAAGGAGCTACTCTATCTTTTTTACAGTAAATAGTTACAAATATACTCACTGAAATCACTGGCAAAAATCTGGGTACCTGATTCATTTCAGTGGACCTTTAGAAGCAAATTTGCTATGTAGTTTTTATAAAACTGATATTTCTTCAAATCATAAACCAATTTTTTTTTCTGTTTCACAATAGTGAAGACATTAAACGTGACTTTTAGTTGTGGGGTTAGAAGGATGAGTTTCATAAAAGTGGTTTTATTAAATAAGGTTGAAATAGAAATAATGAACAGCATATATCTGGTGTCACTAGTATAGCATATTATTATTAGATTCTTCAGGATATGCAAAATGTGTTTGGAAACTAATATTCTGAGATTGAGGCTTAGTCATGCAATGTATAGAACTTTATGATGGCTAGGCTTCGCGAACGAAGATCCA
>VWZO01012528.1:0-48259 GCA_013396975.1 Bucco capensis
TAGTTTATCTCACCTGTTTTCCTCCTCACTTTGTAGCTGCTGGTGGTGCAATTTCTAACCTGCATTTCTGGTTTAGCACACCTCTCTGTACACACACATAGAGGTATAAGTCCTTGCTTTTCCATTTTATTTCCTCTCTGTTCTTACACCCCTATCTTCCTTCCTGCTCTAAAAAAAAAGCAGAAACAAATCAAGCAAACAGCATACCATCAAGTTGTGTATAAATGAACCTAAGTAACCATGTAATTATTCTCACTCTATTGCCACTGCTCTTTATTGCTCTCACTTACTGTGTCATCTTTTATATTGTAAGACTGTAGGCTCCTTGGGGAAGGAACTGCATCATTTATTTTCACTTTGAAGTACCTTCACCACCTCAGGCACTTTGCAAGTAACAAATAATAATAATAACCATTAATCAGGTAATGGGATCAGTAGAAAGCACCAGTCAGTGGCAATTAAAATCTTAGCAACAGTAGGCAGGTTCCTACTTCAGAATTTAGAAAGTCTTTTCTTTCTGCTCCTTTCTAATTAAGAAGCCAACTTGCTTTATCCAACATAAAATATAAGACCTCTCAAAAGGCCTTGATTTGCTTTTTATTTTTAACTTCAGACTAAAAGGATGAAAGAAATCTACAATCCCTATATTTAAGTGGCCCATAGCTTGAAATACATAAGTTTTCTGATTGTTCCAAATAGCAAAGGTGATTAAAACTGAGGTTATTAGTTCAGATGAGAGAGCACTTATATTGCTAGAGCTGAAGGTCTACATTATCAGAGCAGGTGAAGGAATTTGATTCCATGAGTTGCTATTGAGATCCAATGAGTTTTCAGCACCTAACTAGCATACTCAGGGATGACTGAATCCAAGATGACACAGCATTTCCATGCAGCTGGTAGCAAGAGGTATTTTTATACTATGGCTTTTCCGCGCTGTTGGAGTCAGACAAATGAAGGTATTTTTGTTCCTTTTTTTCCTCCTTTGCTCACAAGAGCAAAGAAAAAAATGTTTTCAATAGTATTTCAGAACAACCAGTTGATATTAAGGGGTTTCTTTTTTGTCCCTGACTGGTAATGACTAGGCATACAGTGTATTTCTGCTTATTATCCATTAACATCTTACTCTACTTGTGTCTCTATCCAAAGCTTTCATATAATCATTCTTTACAGCTTTAATTATAGCAAGATACCACATAATGTTGATAAAAAGCCTTTAATTTCAGTTCCAAGACTCAGAAGATTCTATTTCCAGAATAAATGGTACATAGATGTTCCCTTTATTACAAAAAATAAAGTGTCTTAATTGAAAATATTGATAGAAACACTTCAGACACAGATCATTACATAATTCTAGTGAACACATCAGTTTAATCTCCACACTCTTCCCTCTTTTCCCAAATCCCTTTTTTTTTTTTTCTCCCAAGGATTGGTGCTTATGGAAAAAATGATGGAAAGTAGTAATAGCTCAGTTAATCCATTGTCCACACTGTAAGCCTGAATTACTATGCATCTCATCCTGTTGTGCTTGATATTTGCTGTTTTCCTTTACTACCCCTCAAACAGAGCAAGACCTGAAGAGTTAACTCAGAATGCATGCTCTGGGCTAGGAAATGAAGAACCAAGATTCAAGGAGTAGCTGAATTTAACACTTTACCAAAGAATGCTAACACACTGACACAAAAAGATCATGAAGTAAGAACACAGGAAAATACCAAGCACCAAAAATGCTAACACATACATAAATAGACATAACGGGTAAAGAAAGGCAGGAGCCCACAAACTCTTGCCAAATATAAGTTGGAGTCAGCAGAATTAAGGAAAGTTCAAAAGTTTACCTGAAGAAGAGGAGCAAAAAGATGACCCTGAGACTGAAGTAACAGGAAGTACCACCAGGAATCTCCTCAGAATGACTCTGCCCCTGACTCTGCCCTAATTCTGCCTGCTAGGAATATTATAATTAGACGTTGCAATAATATGAGTATGCATGTAAAGATGATGTTATCTCCTGTAGAAATTGTATAAATAGCTCAGCTTTTCACTGACTGCTTAGGAACTTCTTTGTCTGGCACGAGCCAACGTTGACTGAAATAAATACGTCGCTGCTTAAAGGCTAAAACTTGTCTCTGAGCAGTTCCATTGTGCCTTTTGGGGCATAAATTTGGCATCATCCCAGACCCTAAGTAATGTTGGTGACACCTCCTGTGGTCTATGTTGGCACTCAGCTGCTAAAGACTCTTTATTCCCCACATTATCACTAGGGTGCTGGGAGTGTGCTGTAACTCTGCTGTGATCAAGGCTGATAACTTGTGCTATTCTCCCTTACTGGTTGCAACACACCCCTTCCCCTTTCTCCATTAACTCACACCTCAAGTAGCTTAACCATGACATTATTTGAAAGCAAGGAGTGCTTTTCTCTTAGCTGAACAAACACTGATTAGTTTAGTTTGTTTGCTTTCTGATTTTTAAGTTAGTTATGCTACTTGAACTTGATATATTACAGGGCTCCACTAGCATTTAATTTACATTACAGGACTCTAGTTAGCATTAAGTGATGCTGTTGCAGGCACTGGTTTCACGTGTATTGTACTGCACCCGTTGGTTGTGACAGGTTTTTGTGCTCTGCCTAGTCAATGATTGGGCATCTATTGAGCGAAAAAATTACTGAGTCAGGTTTTGTAAATACATAGCTGATGTTTATATTTCCCAACACAGCCTCATCTGCAGTCTCCTGCCTTGCAGTTCACTGTCTTTTACCAGCATGTGTCTCATAATTGGTTTTCTTCTGGCATCATCTCTGGGGCTGCTGTTGAGTAAGAGTGTGGTGCAGGCTGTTGTTGTCCTTTCATGTGTGAGGAGCCACTGTGATATTAACCCCAGCAGTTAGCTTCTGAACTACCCAAATTCTTGACTCTTTTCATAGACTTTAAATAAGAGCTATGATAACCAGGGATCTTGCACTTAATCCTGTCTGCAGAGCATCAGGTCACTTCTAGGGAGGCTTTCTTGGATCATGTAGCTGCATCCAGAGAAGCACCCATGACTGGGGGGGGGGAGAAGAAAACAGAGGTGAGGAAATGCCCACTTGATCCTAAGTCATTAGAAGAGTTTCAGTAGGTCTCCTCTCCTGGCTAACAATCTAATGGCTAAATAAAGCTTACTCCTGCCAGTTCTTCAAGAAGCTGATTTTCCCTGCCTGGGTCCTGGAAAGGTTACCCACTTCTATATTTGAAAAAGTACTTTAGTATTATCTTTTTGGATCCTTATTCTGCACAATAGCCTTGTAATGTCTTGTTGACAAGAGTAATATTTGTCCTGTCAACCCTGTAACCATTCCTATTCCTTGAAGATTTGAGCATTTTCTTTGCTGCGGTTGCCAGTTCCTGCCTAAATGCTTGATCCCAACATGTATTTATCAGGTAATGTCTTCAGCCAAATGCCAGGGAGTGAAGGACCTTTCAGCATCTTTGGTACTTTCTTCACTACACATATGCAATGTACTTTGGGAAAAAAAGTGTCAGAACAGAGGAATTTTCCTTTCCTCCACCTTGTGTCCCACTGCTGCCCTAATATGGACTAAGATCCCTGGTGCCCTAAAGATTTATCATCTAGCAGGTCTTAGACTATTAGCTAGTGTAAGGTAACCTTAAAAATAACTTTGCATCAATACAGATAACAGCTTAGTAAGGCATAATAAAAATGATAGAAAACATAAGAACAGATTGACTTTGGTCACAGTTAAGTAACTGGGACATGTTAGTAGAGTCACAAATAAGACAGGAACCAGGCAGAGGTCAATAGACCAGCTCAGTTATACTTCAGACTAATTTGTTTTTAATAGAATAACATGACTAAGCAATAGATGCTTCCTATATTATTAATATGAAGCTATTCTAATTTTTATATCAAATTTTGATAGGCTAATACTATTTTCTATTAGCAAAAAGATAATAGAGAGGTTTGCACCAAGATCCTGTTCCTCTGTTGCAGAAATTGTATTCATGCCAAAATTCCCATCTGTAGATGTCTTGAGAACATCATTGGAATACAGTCTTTGAAATTAGGGAAATTAGACAAGATTTCTTACCTAATATATTTATTCATTCTGCACTTGAGATTTTAAATTAAAAAGGAAAGCCTTATTGGGGGAGAGGATGTTTATTATTTTGCCAGTCTGTTTATCCTCAATAAGCTCCTTAAATTCCCTGAATTCCTGCCTTGTAGCTGAGTGTCAGTAGTATTCCTGGGCACCAAGAATTGATCAATTTGCTTGTTTGACAAGTACCTTTTCAGTGATAAACTCAGTGACTACTCATCATCAAGCAAGAAGAGTAAGCAGAGCCTTGCCTTCTTGCCAGTAGATGTCTCCAAGAAAGAGCCATTGTGAGCAAGTATCTTCACTCCCCTTTTGCCCTGAGGCTTCATTACAGCTTTGCTTGGGGTCCATTTTCAATTGGCACTCTGGTTTCTGTTAGTTTTGCAGTCTATTCCTTTCTAGGTTTACTACCTTTCAAACTGCCTACAGCTGCTGCTTATCCTCATGTTGCTGCATAATGCCTCTGTTCTGCACATAACAAGGAATCTCTAGTCTTCCTCCTACAAAAGCCTCTCATATATTTTTAATCTCTTAGTTGAAAAGCTTTGCCATTGATTTCTATATGCTTGTGATCAAGCTCTGAGTATATCTGAGGATATTTTAAAGTCTGCTCAACATATTTTCTTTCATCTGGGACATTTGCATGGATGAGTCAGGATACGTGGAGCAAGTTCAGCTAACAATTCATATTGCAATGCATGAGATGGCAGATCCAGTCATGCTTTTAACAGTAAATGTGTCTACTGCTAAATAAGAGAGGAAAATAAACTGATTACTGGCCCTGGAGAAAAAAATGACACTGACTCTATTATGTTCTTGGCTCTGAAGACTAGGCCCTTTAATGCTGACCTCTCAGAGTCATTGATGTGGAGCACTCAGGGAATAAGCTATCTGCTTGTTCCCTTCCTCTCATTCATTTAGCAATGTAAACATGCTCTTGAAGACTCTGCTACTGTAACCAAGAGGAAGAACTCTATGGAAGAGACCCTTTCCTGCTCTGCTTGCTGGTCCTCTCTAAAGGCTGCCAGCCCATCCTGGGCAAACTTACAACATCTACACTTAAGAAGATTGCTGTGGAAGAATCACACAATCATTAAGGTTGGAAGAGACCTCTAAGACCATCACATGTAACCATCTACCTATCCCCACCATTGTCACTAAAACCATGTTCCCAAGTGTGATATCTGTGTGTCTTTCAAACACCTCCAGGGACAATGACTCCACCAAGTGCTGAGAGTCAATTTGGACTTGGGGTTTTCAGATCCCTTTAGACAATTCTGTCTGTTTGAGCTGGTTTAACAGGGACAACATCTAATAGGGAACCAGATCCTACCACTGAAACACTTCTACTGGTAAAAGGATTGCCCAGTTCTTTCTATATCAGAAGGGTCACACTATACTTGCTATGAAGAACTCCACTCTTGAAGGTCCAACTGACTCACAAATAGAGGATTATAAGTTCTGAAGGATCATACCCTAATTATCTGTCTTTTCAGACTCAATGTTTCTTCATATTTTTTCTTCTCATTTTCTTTTTGCTTAGAAGGCTACACTACCCTCCTCTGCTTTATCTTGATCTGCTCTAGTTGAATTCCCCATTATGTTTCAGTTAAAATTCCTTCTACATGTTTTAAATGCTTACATTCTTGTGTACACATAAAAGGCATGAAGATTACTTATGAATTTCCTTTATTAATATAAATAAATTTCTACAATGAGCAATATATTATCTTGACTATTTTGCAGTAAGTTTAAATCCATTTTTCTGTATTTATGTAGGCTTTTCCCTTTTGTGGTCTTATATTTTTTTCAGGCTAAATGTATTTTTAAAGTTTTCAAACTGCTCTGCGAGTTAGAAACTCATCTTGAAAACAACACAATCATTCTTCTTAAAGCTACATTTTGTCATGTGCCTTTGCATAAGATTTTAACCACTTTGCCATGATGTTGAATCAAATGACATCTGGTGATTAAAAGGTTTAGAGGTGTATAAATTGTTGTCACTCTCAGCTGACAAGTTCACACAAAAGCCTCATGTCATCCTTAAGAGTTAAATAGTCTGTACTAGGGAAAATATATATCTTCTGAACATCTTCTGAACAATGTGAAAATAGCTTAATATGCCTTGTGATAGATGTGGGTTCTGTTGAATAGAGTTGCTGGCTGCTGCATTTTGCTTTGGAAATGGTTCTCCTAAGCCTTTTATTGTAAAGGCATAAAGGTAGAGGCTCAATTTTATTGTCTTAAAATAATTGGATGATGCATCAGAAACACTGTTAAAGAGTCTTTTAAATTAAGAGTTTCAGTTCCTTCTATAGATGGAGAAATTAAAAACACGGATAGAGTATATTTCTGATGTTTTAAGCCAGCTTAAATAGTAACAGTGGCAATCAAAAAGAGCTGTATTTGCTTCACTAGCATCTAATAGATTTCCAGTTTAAGCATTACTTTACTCTCATATAAATTGCCAAACATATTAAGTACTTTTTTATCATAAAATCAATATGATATTCTAAAAATGGCATTTTATTAGGCCACAGACAAAGTGACTTGAATGTTTCAGCACTATTTAACAATCAGCCAGTTAGCACTTTAATCTGAAATCAATTGTTAAAGATTCATTTTCTCTCACTACAACTATTTGTAAACATTATCCTCACTTTTCTTGTGTCTTCATTAGTACCCTGTCATCTTCCCATTAGTTTGTAACCTATTAGAGTCACTCTAAGGCATCAGCAAAAGAACTTTCATTAGGCTCCCACTGATAAAGTGAACCATCAGGTAACAACTGAGGTAACTGATCACACTAAAATGAAGCATTGATATAAAATTACATGGAATGAACAGGCACAAACACTATGAGCTATTTGTCTCCCTTCCCTGCAACCAGGGGCAAGTGGTCAGTGCTCAACCACATAACTGAAACAAATTGTCATTTGAGAGAATCACTAATAAGTCTATCAATAACATGTGTTAGTAAAGAGATGCAGGCAAATTTTGCAAATAATTTGCTGCTGCTATCTCAGATTAGCCTCTTCAACATGTACAGTCTGGGTAAATTATCTTTTTTGTTTGTCTTGTACAGTATCTAGCATAAGCAAGCTCTAGAAGCTATCCTCACTCAAACCAAGTGAGCAGAGAACCAATGAAGCCTGGTTCTTTGAGGATCTGTGTCCTACCACCCTAAAGATTTTGGCTCCACTACTGGCAGCTCCTATGTTAATTCCCATGAAAGAAGTCTGCAGTCTTCTCAGCCTTCCTGAGCTGCACCAAACCCATACTACTTTCCTTTTCATTTTATGTCTCTGGCATTTTTGCTCTACACTAATCTCAGCTCCTTTCCTATGATGGTTCAGGAGTCCTCAAACAACATCCTTAGTTTCTTATCTGCTGCTAGCTGAGCAATTGAAGCACACATCTGGCTAAGAGCCACAGCTGTTGTGGCTGGTTAGCAACTAGCACAGCTGGTCAATTCCCTGCTGTCCTTAGGGGAGGCATTAATATATTGTCTATTTCTTACTCATCTCTTGATTTTTTTTCTCTCAATATTCATAGAAACAACCTCTTTCAGATCTCTACTCCTTTGTGAATTTAGCTTAGAACTACCCAATTACACCAAAGGTTTTTGTAAGTAAGAGAGGATAGAAAGACAAATGGTACTGATTTCCTTAGAAAAATGGCTTAAGAATATATATTTCTGATATATCTGTTCACCAGCATGGCACTTCTCATAAACAGTTTATTTTCTGTGGAGCAAAATGGAAAGGACCATGTGCCTTGGTCCACAGAACATTAAGTCTAGACCATCAACAAAACCAGATTTTGTTTATCACAGTATCACAGAATGTCAGGGGTTGGAAGGGCCCTAGAAAGATCATCTAGTGCAACCCCCCTGCCAGAGCAGGAGCACCTAGACCAGCTCACACAGCAATGTGTCCAGGCAGCTCTGCAATGGCTCCAGACAAGGAGACTCCACAGGCTCCTGGGCAGCCTGGGCCAGTGCTCTGGCACCTGAANTGAGTCATATAATGAGAGTGTATGGTGTTGACTTAGTCTTGATTTTAACAGGAAGCCTGCACATGCCCTCAGTGTGACATGATCCCACATGCAACAAAGATCATCATGAACACAAACTCCTCTCTGTTGCACTCCAGACCAGAGAAACCTGAGCTCATAGGCTGCACATGAAGTACTACATCCCCAGGGGTTAGGCTTTCAGTCACAACTGTCTGGAAACCAGGTTATTTGATCAGAGAATCATAGATTGTTTGGACTTGGAAGGGACTTTTAAGAATGTAATTCTTACATTTTAAGGAGTTATCTGTCTAGGAAAGATGAAGCAAAATGTGCACACATTCACTCATAAAGGGGAAAACCTCCCACTCAAGGGTACCCCCAAAAATCAGTCACCTAAAAAGGACAAGGATGTATTCAGAAGAAAATATACACTTACAGAAGAAGGAGTGAGGGCTCAATCAATCTGTGGAAGCAGCCTTAGTTGGTATCCCAGTCCAAGAGGAGGATTCAGGACTGTAAGACCCCCTCCCACCAAAAGAACCAACTCAAAATGGCTCTCTGGCAGGGTTTTATTTATATCCTAGTTGAGTCCCAGCAGTGTCATTCTAATTAGTTGGGAACAAGCCCACAATAAAAGCAGGTTAAGGGCCTAGACCCTGAGGCATTGTTTAATGGAGAGGTACCAAGCTGATCTTTCTCAGGTCTCTAACAAGCCCTGGCCTTTGTCAGGTGTCTGTCAGGCTTTTGTGTTTCTGTCAGGTTTTTATCTGTCAAAGTGCCACACCATGGGACATAAATACATGGAAATATGACATTAGTTAGACCTATGATCTCTTTGCTACTGAGTCCTTCTCCATTCTCATGGGGGTGGAAGGGACAGGGGAGTGAAAACCTCCTCTTTTCTCCCTAGATTAATATTGTTCTATGGTTCTATTTTGTCCCTTCTAAATAAGGGACAAAAGCTTCTTGTTCTTTCCTATGTGGAACAAGTAGCCTACACATAGTACCATACTGGGTAAAAGTGGTTAAATTTTACATTAGGGTTTGGTCTTCAAAATAACTTTAAAGTATAGTTTAACATGGATACTGCAAAAAAAAGAAGAAATTCTACAACTTTTCCAACACCTGGAGGCATGAGGATAAATCACGTTAGTGATCAAAAATCATCCTGCTTGACTTCTTATCCCTGGAAAAGTAGCAACTCACTGTTTTCCACCTCTAACAAAGTTGTTTCTTTTCTTTTCTTTGTCACCTGTTAACTAGCAAAAAAAACCCCCAAACCCAACAAAACTGCTGAGAAGTGTCTGATTTCTTTGCCTACATGTCTGCAATGCCATCTTCCTAAATGTTGCTATGCTCCAATTCTCTTCTGACATCCGTGTTGCTGAACCCTCATGAGTGAGGCTAATAGCCCTCACCACCTGTTCAGAGGGAAAACTGACTTGCTCTTCCCCTGAAGTCTTTCAGGTGAGGTTGTATTTTGGTTTTGGGCTGAAATAAATCTGATTAAAAAACAGAGGAGAAAAAAAAAAGTCAGAAAAACTAGTGGCATGATTTACAATACCCTCACTGACAGAAATAAGTTGCTTATAGGAGTCCAAGTCTGGTTTTGAGTAGAAGTTTGTGTTGCAGAGCTGATTGGGGTGAGTCTGTCCATGAAATGGATCCATGCTGTTCATCAGCAGACATCTTTTGTGTGTGTGTTTTCAGAGGATGACAAGATACTTCATTTAAAAGAGCTCCAAGGATGTACAAGGTGCAATATTTTCTTGGATTTTGCCTGTAACAGAAACTGCTTGTCTTGTTTTACACCCATTGGAAATTTCAGAAAGAGCATTTACTGGTTTTATGTGCCCATAGCTTTCCCATTATACTGACACAGAAAAATATATAAAGGTCTTCCCAGTCTATTGGTTCAGTTGCAGTAGATGGTATATACTTTCTTAGGACAAACTTAGTCATTCTATGGATTCAAATTGGAATGTATTTTTAGTATCTATCACAGTAAAGTGACAAAGAGAAAGACACACCTGAAATCCAAATTGCTGTCCATTACCATAAATAATATAGCATTGAGTTTCTTTGTGGTTAATAATGGAAGCCAAGTGTGTAATCATGAGATTAATACTAAATCATGATGGGAAGCAAAATTACCATTTACAGTAATAATCAGCTCCCATCATGACATAGCAACAAACTAAAAAGTAATTGAACAGGATTATGAGCAAGATCATGTTAACATTAAACAACCACTTTGATTGATTGAAGAAAAGCAATATAATCCTTGACAGTTTTTTTATTCAGTTGACCAATTCATAAAATAAACTAAACCAAGGTGATCTTTTTCAGGTCACCCATGTGCAGAGTCTACAGTGCTTCTGTAGATTGCTATGATCATTTTTGCATGCTGCCTTACATAGGAATTCTGTATGAGGTTCAATTCCTACAGCAAATACAATCTCCAAATATTTATCTTTATTCTTGCAGAAGCTGTAGGCCTATCTTATTAGAAATGAAATAATAATATAATTATTTCTAATAATAATATTAGAAATATTCTCCAGATTGAAATATGAATTTTAGAGTAGCCATAGACAGAATTCCTCTTAGCTTATTGTCACTAGGTGAAAAGAATATATCAATTCAGCAGAATTGATATATTATATTATATATTATATTATATATTATATTATATATTATATTATATATATATTTTATATTATATATATATTGAGGATAGAATCTTAATCCAGCCATGGGCTGCAGGCTCTTAGCACTTCTGAGTCAGTCAGGGCAGCTAAGTAACAATAAAGAACTTGTGAAATTTAGTTTCTGGGTTTTGATGAGATCTGTTTTTATGAGAGTCACTTGAAGTGGGCAATGTCCTCACAGAACAGGCCTGTGTTAAGAGCTGGCACACTGTCATGTATTTGAGTAATATCTTTTTGCAATGAAAATTAAGTTCAAGTAACAATCTTTCCTGAATTAATGTAATATAATGTCTTCTACTAATTAGCATCCTAAGTAGTTCCTCTGTGTTACCACTAAATCCTGCACAAAATGAAAAATGGAAAACCAGAATATATTGGCCTGTAATTCCATCATAAATTTGTGCCTGCTATAGAGTCAATGACATTCAGAAACTATATTAACCTTTGAAACAAAGTGAACTGTCAAGGCAGTAGCAGCTGAGGCAATTCTTTACAGTGAGGGTGGTGAGGCACTGGAACAGCTTGCCCAGGAAACTTATGGATGCCCCATCCCTAGATCTGTTCAGAACCAGGTTGGATGAGGCATTCAGCAACCTATTCTCATGGAAAGGTGGCCTTGACCACAGCAGAGGGTTGGAACTAGAAGATCTTTAAGGTCCCTTCCAACCCAAACTGTTCTATGATTCTAAATGTATCACCTTTACCTGGCAAGGTATAGAAAATGCTTTCTCTTTCTGAGCCCAGCAGAATAATTCAGTTATGAGTAACAGGGTATGTTTGTCCTGCAACATCAATCATCTGCAGGTAAATCTTAAGCATGACCCTAAATTTGTGGACTTTGAATAAGGAAGAAAGCTAACAAGTGCTGGAATATAGGATCCTCACCAGCTAGTTCTTTGTGTTTTAATATCATAAAGACAGATGGCAACAGAATTACTATAATAATTATTGCAGGACTATCTTCTTTGCTGCTCAAGTTTCTTTGCATTTACCCAGAAAACATCATTTGGGAGAAACAGGATTATTCAGTCTGCATCTTTTTTGTCAAGGAAAAAAATATTATTTTTAGTCAATCCTGAGAAGGAAGTAGCTTTAAATTAATAAAGAAATGAGATAGTTAAGTAAATTAGTTGCTGCCAACTTCTGGTAGTTATCCTCTACAGAATCTGGAATCAAAGAGGAGGAAATACCCCAAAATACTGACATTCTAAGTGGAGTGAGGAAAAAAGCATTTAAGGAATCCAGGGAAAAGTGACTAAATCTTCTGATAAAGAGGGTGGCAACCTTTTCTCCAGAGCAATCCAGCTGTCTGAAAGAATAACATTGATCTCATCTAGCTGGAAGGGAGATGTCTAGTATCTATCTTCCAGAAAGGTGAGACAATCAGGGAAAGAATCAGAACTGAAGTTTATTCCTGAGTAGCCTTCTCCAGCGAGAGAAAAAGAGTGGATATCTAAATAAAGCAGACTGTTATTTTCTTTTCAGGATGTGATAGCTTTGCAGAGACAATGTTTATGGCACACTATAAACATTCTTTGTCTTTTGCAAAAAGAAAAAAAAAATATTTGTGATATTTTGTATTATGTTTTTAGCACAACAAAAAAAAAACAATTCCCATAGACTCTCTAAGAATATTTCCCACACATGTATGGTGCCAAATCATTGGGTCAAGTAAAGTGTGAGTGTGCCTGCATTGTAAAGGCAAGTGTCTTTTCAGCTTTTGCAGCTATATATAACTGTATGGCTTTCTTACCTGGGGACATTGGATCTTGTTGAATAGTCACAATAAAATGTATTGATTTTTTCAAAATCTTCTTACCTACCAATATTTGAGTGGCTTTGCACAGAAGAAAGACTTAGGCTCTTGAACAAAACCAACCCAAAGTAAATGTTAAAAGTTAATGAAACTTTATTCTTGCATCTTTCTTTTCCTCCATTTGGAATATCATCTGATTTTTACATAAACTAGTGAATGATGAATATTTTCTTCAGGTTGTTGGTTGAAGATAACAGACAAATGTTAAATTCTTTAAAGAGTCACATCCTACAGGAGGAAATCTCCAGCACTGAGTAACAAAAGTTATGGACAGGTATATTGACTAATTGACTGGAAGACAATGATTATTCATCTAACTCTAAAATATGGAGAAGTAAACCACATACTCATCAAATAATTAAAATATTGCAAAGCTGTTCCAATACATTATTCAACTGCAAAATGAATCAGGTCTGTTTAATCACTCTAAACAGCCTTGGATATCATTATTGGGTAAGTTTGCCTTTTGTCATTTAGACATGGCCTTGTGCAAAGCTGCATATTTTGCCCCAGTGAGCAAATAACCTAGTGAAGAGGATGATGAGATAATCTTTTCCCACCTACCTCAAACATCTTTCAGACCTTGAATGCTTAGAAAGAGACACATGCAATTCTGTTTGATGATTAGCAAGAAAAATGGCATCAAGAACAAACAAAACAGTGAAAGGGAAAACACTTATTTGATGAAATTTTAATCTTTGGTCTGTACATGCTATAGAGAAGTGAGATGTGACACAAGCAGTATTAATTTATTGCATCTCATATATACATCCCATACAGGAGGCCCTAGGGAAGAGGAGGAGAACTCAAAGGGAAAAGGGAAAGAGGAAATGGAAGGCAATGAAAGAAATCTCAGGACACTCCATGCTGTGTTATTCTCTCCTACTCTTCTACACAGCAATTTTCCCATAAAACTTATGAAAAGCTAGCAACTGTAATGAACATAGTCCCAATGTCCAACTTCCCTTTGAAGAAGAAAGAAGACAATTGCACAAAAGAGTTTCCTAGCCAGCTCCAAGATCTAAAATCTACTCTATCTCCTTCTTTCTTTTCAATTTTGAGAACTTGAGTTGACCCAACCATCTTACCCTCTTGTTTCAGACAGAAGTGTTAACTTTTATCCTCAATAGTACTTATGAAATGATGGTGAAGGCAAAATAATTTTTTTGAGGACTATTAAACAGAACTGGAGTTCTCATCATCTTTCATCTGCATCTGAGTCGTTGCACAGAAGGACACTTTTTGCCTTATACTTTTTCTGTTCCATTGTTTTACATTTCCCTTTTACTTATGTCTAATTCACTTTTCCTCACCTAGAATGTTCTAAAGTGATAAATAGTCACTCATATACAGAACTTTAATACTAGTGACAATTGTATTTTTTTATATATATTAAATGCAGTATAGTCTTAGGGAGAGTCTATTATTTTCCTTTGAATAAATAACCTGCAATATAGAAATTCACACTTCAAAAAAGTTTTATGGAGGACAAACTTCATCTTGGTAATACTGGGTGTAATTTTAAATGTTCATCCAAAAAGTAGTAACACTCCATGTGAAAATAATTATTTTGGCACTGAATCCTTGGCAGAACCTACAATGCATCTATTGTCCACATTAGCAAAGTGAAAATTGGTAACCACTAGAAATTCCAAGTTCCACAAGTCTCAGAAAGAACAAAACTAAGACACAAGCCTCCTCCACTAAAATAAATAAATAAATAAATAAATGTTGTATTGCATCTGAAATTCCTCATTTCTCTTTGTTTGTAGAAATCCTCGGCAAGCAGTTGTGAGAAGATGATAGAAAGAGGATGAGAGGAAAATCAGAACATGATTCAGCACCCTCTGTCTTAACACATGTTCCAAGAACAGTAAAACATTCATAATCCCTTGTTTTTTCCTTCAACCCATCTGTAGTTGAAACAGATAACAAAGGACTCGTTTTTTGGATACAATACTTGCAATAGAAACGTGGAAATGTTGGCTTTGCACCTCCTAGTCTAGTTGTCAAACTGACCACAACTGCTTTCAGAACTAAATAAGGCTGAACGTGCAGAGAATTGTGCATGACAGATGAAATATGTAGTAATAAAAATAATTGGGAGGAACACATTACATTTTGTGCATAATTGCGTGGGTAGCTTCTTCACATTTGAGATCAAACTTTGGCCATGCTAGTCTAAGAATCTCTTTTATCCCTCCTCCAATAATTATAGCCTTCAGGTTTAATGTCATTGGTTGCAGCAACATGGCAACCACTCTAGCTGTTTTATCTTTCCACCACAGCCAGTATCAAAGCTTTTAGTGGAGAGCAAATTCACCATTAATTAAAAGTATTCTGCTCAGCAGATATCCTCCCTGTTCATTCAAAGGTTACCTCATATTTTGTCAGTTTATAAACTTCTAAGCAAACAAAATGCTTCAAATTTACTTCACACAAACTGTGGGTGATAGCAGTGTACATCCATACATCTTTATTGATCTTTTTCTATGGCTGAACTGCCAAGTTCCCTTCTTTAACAGTATCTTGCAACAGGAAATGGAATAAGTTAACTGGGAAATGAGCAAACAAAATGGCTGGGGTTTAATTATTGTGTTGTAATTTCATTTAACAGAACATTTTACTATTGTTAGACAATATTAGTCTTTCTCACCCAGAAAACTGACAAAAGACTACTAAATCTTCAACTAAAAATGTGTTTTCTTGCTTGCATGCAACAGGCATCCTGAATTGATAGGTGAATCCTGCTTCTTATCAGAATTCTTGATTAGATCTTTTAGTCCCCCAAATGAAGTCTGTTACAGTCCAGTGAAGTGAAGCCTAAAATATACATAAAATACCACTATCCAAACAGTATCAAAAAGCATGGAAATTCATGTGACTTCTTATCATCAAACCATTAAATAAAATGTATAAAATGGGTGAGAAGTATTAAGAGTCTTCTTCACATCACTGAACTCATAAATAGTTTTGAGGAGGATTTTCCCCATCCATGTTTGAATGTTTGCCTTTCTTCACCTCCTTATATGCATCTCCTTAGCTGTGCTATTTGAACTGAGGAGGGGTGGGGTAGAGATTCAGTTAGTGAAGAATATCAATGTCTGATTTCATTCTGAAATGGAAATAAACTTGAATTTTCCATTAAATTAAAGATCAGAATCATAGTAAAAACTTTTTTACTTCAACTGAAGTATATAATCCTTTCTAAGTGTTAACAATTTGGTTTTTATTGCACTTTAACAAAGAATAGTCGAACTGAAAAGCGGTTTGAAAAGAGAGGTCAAAACATACAACTCAAGAGACTTGTAAAACTCATCACATTCAGTCAGTGATGTAGGTTCCCACTTTCCTGGCCTTGTGTGGTTTGTTTTCTGGAGGAAAACACAACACAATCAACATCATTGGACAAAGCTTTTCTCTTTCAGTGCCTGTGTCCATCGAAGCTTGCTGATCGGTTCTATAAGTTATACTTTGTAGAGTCTTGCTTTTTCCTATTTTTGTTAGTTTTCTCTTTTCTTCCCTCCCTTTTTCTCTTCCCCCTCAGCTGCCTAGAAAGGAGATGAGGTCTAATCTCTGTCCAAATTGTGCAGATGAGCTCTGCTAATGGTTAAGAAAACTCTGTGGAAGGACCTTGTGTAACAGTAAACCCCACGGAGGGGCTCATCTCTTTGGGAGTGCACAAAGGTTTCTTATCCAGCTGCCTTTTACTTTTATCACTCTGATATTGTTCTATTTCAGTTTTGATACACATTAAAGTTGTCTAATTTTTCGAGGGTGACAAAGTGACATCTTGAAGTGAAATCATAACTGACTAAAAGCCATGTCACTTGTGTTAACTGAGATCATGCATTTAAATTTCTTTAATAGGAATTGATGAACTGTACATTAACTTTGTTACTGCTTGAGAGATCTTCTTAATTTTTTTTTTGCACACTACATATCAGGTAAATGATATTTCATTCCTTAAAGCCTTATGACCTACAGCCAAAAAGCAATTCCAAGGGGAAAAACGGATATTCCCTGAAGGTTAAATGCTGTAAGAAAACCTATAGATAGTGAGTTAGTGATTTGGGTTGGGTAGAACTTATATTTATCTGTTTCAGTTTTCTAGCAAAATGCAGCATCATTTCAACATCACTAAGCTTTGAGAAAACTGAATGAAACCAGTCTGAGAAGAATTGGTATCAGCATTGTTTTGGTCCCAAATCTAAACCACAGCATCATATGAGCTGCTGTGAAGGAAATAAAATCCATTCCCAGTCAGACTCAGGAGAGATATAGATACATACAGATGGATGGATGTATATCCAAAAGCATAGACATTAAATAAAGCTCAAATTCAGAGATGTGAACAAACATTGTGATATTTGTGGGAACCCATATAGGTTTGTTTGGAATTCAGGTTTTTGTGAGCCTTATACAAACAATATGTTATAAGCATTTATATTCTGATAAGTATTCTTCTTAGCAGTGACTGATACTGCTTATTAGAAGTGAAAATTCCACCATGATGTGCCTGTGCAAGAGTAAGGACTAAGGACAATAAATTAAAGCTCTCTTCCTTCTGTCTCCATGGACATGAAAGTACTCATCAACCATATAATATATACTATATTGTGTAGTATATATAGATGTAACCAAATAGAATGGTTCAAGATTACTCTCATACTGAAATATATGCACATTACCTTTTTATAACAGTATAAATTGCATATATATTTAAAAAGGAGAGCTATTTGCAGGTAATTCTTTAGTAACATGAAAGCTAAATTCATCACATATGTTGCTCTCTGTGTGAACAATCCCCTGAATTTAACAAAAATACAGCCACTGTTCCTTTGTAGCAGATTTCTCTTTCTTGGTGTACCTAAGTCTAAAAGGAAAGTTGGAATAATATCTATGACCTGCTTTTAAAGTTGCTTAATATAAAAGTAGCAGTGGCTCTGTCTCATTGCTTTGTCTGGGTCATTTACAGATGCTAATGAATTCTCATCTAGCACAAAAGTGATTAGAAAAGCACTAGGTAAAGGAGATTGATCTCTGCAATAGTTAATGAAACTGAGCTAAAGAATAAGGGGGAAAAAAATTGCTGTAGATGGAGATTTTGCTGCCCAGAGTGTTGCTCACCCTTGGCAGAGCATCTCATTTACCACATGTATGACTGATGTAGTATCATGAACCACCTTTAGCTGGGAATAAAGGTTAGGAAGATCAGGATGCAATGAGATTTTGGGATGCTTTCATAACTCTTCAACATGCTTTTATTGTTAACTGTAATGCAGCCATCTACCTTTTATGAATATTAACACACCAATTACATTTACAAAACTTCTACCTGTAGTTGTACTGTCAAAGTGAATTATATTTAGTCAAGCTTGGCTAATAACACAACTAAAAGCAATATTAAATATCAAAGTGAAATAGATGGGAAGAAACAGCAAAAAAAAACAACCAAAAAGCAAAATCATATAGCAATAATATTCATCTCTAATAATGCAAACCTCTTGTACATGTTCCAGAGGCAGAAAACAAGTGAACAGGAAACACTGATGTACTAGAAAGGAAAAAATATGTCTCACAACAATTTATTTGGCAATCAATAGAGAGCATAGACCTTACCCTGTTTTAACAGGTAATGAAATATTAAAGTGCCCAGAGACAAAGAAATTTCAAATGCCACCACAGGTTGTCAAGAAGTAAAGGATTCTGCATTTGTGAGGTTGTTCCTTCAAAGAGTGAGGTGATTTTAAGGCAGTAATTCATTTGAAAGGTTCAATGGACAGCATACCTCATGAAAATTTAGAACTGTCAGGTGTTTGCTGCCTTTCAGCAATCTCTAATTATACATTATAGATAAACTAAATGAAAGAAAAGTACAATTAACAGCAAAAAAGAATTAGTGTGGATCATGTTTTATTTATAATCTTGACTACTATACCCATTTCACAGAATCATTAAGAGACCTCCAAGATCATCAGGTCCAACCAGTTCATATGCACACATATCAAACAGTACAGAAAGAAATGTTTCTTTTAACTGGTGTAAAACTACTCACTCCTAAATCTCTTCCTGAAATCTGGATTTCATTATATTCCCTCTGTCTACAAATTTGATGAAGTGTTTTGGTTATGGATTTAATTTGCCTGTATATTTTGCAGTACAGGAGGGCACTCAAGTAGGAGGTATTTATATTAATTTCCCTTAAAGATCTTTTTAAAGTAACAAGACTGCAATAAAGCAGCCTTTGTGTTAATGTCAATCTGACCTAATGCTCTGACCTTTGAAGCTCACTGAAAGCTGCCCACACTGAGATCAACAGATCCTTCTGGGACTCCAAAACACTGAGAACATATGGGCTACAAACAATAACATGCACAGCCTGGTTTTCAGGAAAAGCTATGAAATGATATGACAAAAAGGAAAAAAAAAAAAATCACAGAGTTCAGAAAAAATCATGTATCTATTTGCTTTTAACTGTTCCTCAGCAGAGTTTAGGGGTATGAGGGTGATATTGGGTGCTTACAGATCTCTCATGTTGTCTCTGCCTGTACCATATCAATTTGTCACTGAATGTTTATTAGGTTTTTGACTGAAAGACTTTTGAAGGAGCCTATGCATCCCCTGACACCCGAGAGGGTATCTGGGAATCAGATGAAAACCTGATCTCTCCATCTGGAAGTGGTGTTCCTCTCTGCTGGCCCTCCTCCAGCAACCCTTCTGGCCTGGCAGTTTAACTCCAAGAGCTATGCTACGATAACAAGTGGTAGTGTTTATGCTGTGTAGAGCAGGGGCTGCAGGATGTCATCCAGAAGGAGCTGGACAAGCTGGAGAGGTGTGCCCAGGGGAACCTCAGGAGCTTCAACAAGACCAAGTGCAGGGTCNCTTGCCAGGGCTCTGGGCAAGCTGCTCTAGTTGGGGATGTCCCTGGCCACTGCAGGGGGGTTGGACTAGATGAGCTCCAGAGGTCCCTTCCAACCCAAACCATTCTATGATTCTATGATTCTATAATAATACAGTTTGAATTTTTTGTATTGTTATTATCTTAAATTACTTTAAAATTGGGCACCAGGCAGATTGTGAACAATGTGTGGTTTCTCCTTAAAATCACTTTTCCTCTGTCAAGTGCTAAGAAACAAAAGGAATAATGTTAGGGGCTAGCATCTATACCTCACCCTTAAAAGATTTTATCTTCCTAAAGCAGGAGGATTATTTTACATAATATATAGAACACAATAGGGGAGAAATTCCACAGGTGCTCTGAAAACTATATAAAATCTTTAATCTTTCATAGATTTATCCTTCTTTTTCTGATGGCTGAAGTGTACTCTGGAATGCACCTTATCTTTATTTGGTCCCATTACTTTGATCCACACTACCCTTTCATTATTAGGCATAGTCATTTAATTTTGTTTACCCACCTCATGTTTAAACAAACAAACAAACAGCCTCTTGAATATGAGTGCTGTTGGAAGAGTTTGGACTAAATAAGAAAGCTACTTTGTAATAAGGAAATTCTACATTTTCCTGTGAAAATCTGCTCATCACAGCAGAGTTTTTGTACTGTCAAAAGGAGGAAAGGAAGGAGTTAGAGATGCGTTACAGTATTCTCTTGTTGTAAGGGATGGGATGAAACACTCAGGCTACTTAGATCAAAATAAGTTTTGATTTCTGGGTGTGTTTTATGATGATGTCAGAAATCACCACAGTAACTTGCATAATCAATGTTTGCTTTTCAGTGTGATGTACTTTCTATATTTATAAAAAAAAATAATTATGATGATGAACTGAACAGTATCAGTGAACATTTTATACCCATGCTCACAGAAATAAGATGTGAGGAAGCTCTTGTAGTAATAGATAGTAGCATTAGTCAGAGTGCTTACTCTAAATATTCTAGAGACACAGTCCTTTGTGTCTGTATGCATATATTCCATTCAAAAGTCCATCAAAACAAATTAAATTATGGTCTAGTCACTAAAAAAGCTTTATAAAACAAAGCCTGAATTTGTTTCACTTAAATTCATGCTTTTGATTTAGGATCTCTGAGGCTGTATTCTTTCCCCATAGTCAGTGAGGACCTCAGGTCTCAGTTTTTTCTCTGGGGAGTCATTGTAGCCTTAGGGGATTTTACTCCTAAATTGAGTGTCTCAGACCTCTAAAGTTTGGTGGCATGAATGTGGACCTTGGATTTTTCAGTCCAGGTAGTCAGTACTGTGACAGCTTTGTGCAGGATCAGGTTCTCAGCTTTACCCTAATGTGAAGGCAGTGGAGCTCCATCTGGTTAGAACAGTTTGCCCACAGGCTGCCTATTAAAAAACTGGGGCCTGAATGTTATCCTCTCTGAAAGCAGTGGGGCTCTGTGTTGCTTCATTAGCTCACAACAGGCTGCCAATTTGAGGATTGGGGTTTTAATTGGAACTTATTTACAGGCTAAATTGCTGTTGGGACTATTATTATTGTTTTTTGTACTAGTTGGGGGACTTTTGGAAGAATTATGATAAAGAACATAGGGTATCTAAAGACAAGACTATGATGAAGACGTACAACTCAAGAGTAGAAAAGTCAAGTCTTTGCTTCTCCTGTAAAATTCCTCCCCACATATACACCTTGACTTTTTTATCTACCTCCTCATTTATGTTATGGAAGAAGGTGGAGCAAAGCCATTACTAGAAGAGTGACAACAAACAAAAGCAGATGTTGCAGTACGAGATAAAGCAGCTATTTTTCCTTTTACTATGTCGGCCATCAACTTCATTTAATTTTTCTTGATTCAGAAGTTTCGGTATCTCACATTTAGGTAGTCTACTAGCACCAGGATTATTCAAATCACTCATTAAATTAATATCCATCAAGGAGTTTCTCTGTACTTAGTCATGTATCATCAATCAAGGGCTGTCAGTCTGAGTCAGCTTCAGCTTCTTTGCTGACTAATGCTACTGATAGTGAATGGAGTGAAGGTGCCACAAACACACATGGAGCATCTCAAGGAAGAGGGTTGTAAAAGGAAGATATTTCCAGCCTGGCATTGAAAAGAAAGGGAGTTGAATGGATTTGATAATCTGGTAACAACCTGTTGTGTGAAGTTGAAGACTGTTCAGGATTCTGGCTTAAGCAGAAACTGTGGGAGCTGTAATGAGTTAAAAAGGCACAAAGTTCTGAGTTTGTTATCCCCTAAGCAATGAGAAATGCAACAAGCTATGGAGCCAAAAGGAATATGAATAGAGGAACAGGTTTTCTATCATATCTGGAAGGAAAACTAAGATGCATTTCCCTATTCTTCATTTTATGTATCGGTTTCATTGAATTAAAAGGAAAAACAGTGTGTGTGCACGTAAGTGAAAATGAAGACATATTCCCACCAGGTTGCCACAGAACTCAGGTATGACTGAGAAAACCATCCCAATACACAGTTATCATGTTACATCTGCACATGCTTGTTTGGCTTCTCATCACATGACTCCTATCTTTTACTTGAGTAATATGGTTGTGAGACCGAAGAAGAGCTTTTTACACCCTTCCTCCTAAGGCCATAGACAAAGTAACAGAAAAAGTTCTCCCTAGAAAGAAAAGAGAAAGGCAGTTTGGGGTTGGATGTCCCCAGCCTGAGAAAAATATTGACATTTGGCATTTAAATTGTTTAAAAGAACTTCATATCCTATCTGGTTGTAAGAAAGGTAACTTTCACAGAAAGATTGCATACTTCAGATTACTTGTTGGTGTAACCTATCAAGCAGAACAAATATGCTAACCATCTGCTGGTTAAAAATGTAACTCCAATATTATTTTAATAGTAACAATATTTTATTTTATAATTAATAATGATAATAAACCAATGTGAAAAGAAAACAATATGATAACGCTAATTATTTCAACAACACCAAGCAGTAAGAACCAAAAAACCCATAACAACATTGACTAAAAGTATGAGGAATTTGTAGAGGGGCACCAAAAGACATCCCAAATTAATGTTCTGTTCATTCCTTCATCTGTGCTGCTTTCAGTTGCACACTCTTTTTTAGTTAGGCCTGGATTGCCTCTTGTGCTCAGTTTCTGTTGTGGCTTTGTGATTTTCTAACTAGATTAGTGCAGCCTAGGATGAGCTCTAATCAATACCAAACAGCTGCTCTCCCTAAAGAACTCTTTATCAGGTAGAGATAACAGCATTTAAAAAAAAATAAAAAGAAGAAAGAAAGTGGGAAAGTCAATCCTATTGTTGTTGTGCTTCCTATTATTATATCTTTCTGGATAAATCATCGTAAAAGAGGAAAGGGCAACTTTTATGTTGTTACAATAGCACCAAGGAGAAAATTCAGGAATCTGTCCCCTATTTAGGCCTGTATTTATGATTTTGTGGAGCTAGTTAATAAGCTAGGCATCTTTCCCTCAAAAATCACAAATAAGGGCCAAATTAATTAAGTGTTCTGAGGCAACAAGCCAAGGGTGGTGAGTCTGCTGAACTTAATAACACGAATTGGATTAGGAGCTCTGACAAAGCTGCTAAAATCATTGTTTCATAGCTAGCAACTGAAATAAAGAACACTTGAGGATCTATTTCCAAACAGGACCAGTGACTGAAGTTGGGAACTTCATCCAACACATATAGGCTCCTATATGGATTTTTGGGTGTTGATATTGGGTTCCTCTGTTTAGAAATTAAGCTGTGTGTGGTGTTTGGCAGTGTTGGACATATGAGTCACATTCTGTTAACTTAGTTGATTACTTTGATTAATTTCTTGGACCTGATATAGAGCTGTTATTCTACAACTGTCACAATTCTTTCCAAGATGGTTACTGATAAACTTTCCTTTTGAAGTATGAAGCTGAAATTCATATTATTATTATTTAAAGGTTTTTTTCTTAAGTTTTCTTTTTGATTTGAAGTATTTAAAATTTACATGTTAAATGTTTTTTTTTCCAATTAACCACAAAGCAGCAATTATTAGTTTCCATAGTTAACAGCTTTGGAGTTATTTCTGACAGCAGTGCTACTCTATACACGCAGCAGGCAATTAACAAGACACTTAAAATACTTGCTAAATGAAGAGATTTTGCAGCAGATATTGAAGGTTAACATACAGAAATGAAACATGTCTCCTGATTATGTAGCAGCTGAGAAATAAACAAGGTGGAAGAGTCTTCTGGAATTTAGATAGAGGAGCTGTACTACACCACAGCTCCTTTCTGTCAAGTGACATAGACCTTTGACTAGGGTCATCATGGCCAGGCTTTGTGAATGCAGCTCCAGAGAGGGCTCCATCCATGCTCTTCCCAAGCGCTTTTTCCAAGCGTTGCTGGCTGCAAAGGCCAATTTGGGACAGACCAGAGCAGTTGCAAAAGGCACAGCACAAGGACTCCTCAGGAGGTAGAAGCTGCAAGACACGATTCTTTCTACGCTGTCTTTTCTCCTCCAGAGTGATCCTGCGTGCCTGCTCCAAACCATGGGCGGCATTAACACTAGTGTGTGTGCAGAGCTGCTGAGTGGAGGCCAGAGGAGAGCAGTTCAGGGGAGCAATCTGGCCAAGGCTGAGCTGTTGTTTCAGGGACTCCTTGCATCTCCTCTAATAAGTGTCTAATAAGACACTTGAAGTGGTTGTACCTTCAGAAACTTAGAAAACTTCACTGTGCAAAACTCATAATAACTACCCATATCTACACATACATATATATAAAATCTAGCAATTAATTTGGACATAGCAACACAATTCTTTCAAAAAAAAACAAACAACAACCAACCAATCAAACAAGAAAGCCCCTCAGAATCTGCATTTTTGACTGAACCACTCAGCACTGTGTAAAGATATCTAGTCAACCAAATTTCATCCCTATACATAGTCAGAAATACACTGGGCTACACCTAGACTATGTCCTGAAGCAACCTGCAATTAGATTCTGCTTTGGAAAACATTTGAACTCCCTCCTACATTGCACCAAAAATGTGTTAGAGATCAAACAAGCCTCCATATTACCTATCAACCTCTCTCAAACAGTCCCATCATGCTAAAGCATCACTGAGGTTTTCATCAAACTGAGTAGGCTTCTTGATTTTATAGGCTTGGGAGGAAAAGACTTGTCTGATTAATGTCTAAACCAGAACTTAAGTCATTACATCTGTGACCCAGGTCAGGATTATTCTTAATAATCACAATTAATTTCTACAGAGCAGCTTGTCTGCAGGAAGAACAGCTGTTCTTTTAACTAACAATCTACACTTTGGCAAGCAAGTGCAAACAGAACTGACTAATTTTTGCCTTCCATTTCGTTTGAGTTACAGCATGAAAACTAGGAGCAAAGTCACCCCTAATGAGCAGCTTTTGTGTTATTTTCCTCTGTAGGCAGATCTTTTGCTTGGATTTATGGCTTCCTCTCATTTCATTGAAGACCTTTCAATCTGTGACTAATAACTTGGGCCAAACAATCGTCCCAAAATCATGACAGTGTTCTCCCCATCTTCAAGGGGAATACTTTCAATCTATTAAAGGCAAGTGGGGATTATGTGGCAGGTGTTTTGTTGTTTTGTTTTTCTGAATAAGAGTAGCTGCTTCATGTTTGGCCAAATCTTGCTTAATTAGTTCAGTAATTAATTAGCAAATGAAATCCCATTGAAATTGAGGTTGGAATTCTTAGATGCCTGCAGATTACACATCTCTATCTGAGCCTATCCCTTTGAACTCTCTTCATAGCCTATAGAGAGTAACAGACATTTTCAGGTACAATGCACATCAGCAGCAATGAATATATATGTATTGATAGGAACTGTGCCATACTATTTCTATCCAGCGACTACAGTGCATACTCTGCAGGGGCTTAGCATGATAATGGTAAATTCAGATAATAGTAAATTAGGTGGGATGTTCACACATCCAAAGTTTTTGTCTCTTCTTTGCTCTTGTCAGAATTTATCAGTTTTCCCCTTCTTTCTTTGAGTCTTTAATGCCTCTACCTGTTGCTTTTAGCTACTGCTCATAGGTAAGACTTCAATTTTATATCTAAGGACATTTTTTCTCAGGTTTCCTCACCTTCCTCTGTTTTATATATATGGAGTTTCAAATAAAAGAATTGTTGTTTATTTTGTTAACAAGGTTCAGTCAAGGATTATTTATGTTACTGGTTGTTCATAGCAGCTATAGGCTAACTGGCCTATAGTCTTCCTGAAGTGTGTCCTCATGTATACAATTCATTTATGAAGCATTCAAGACTCTTTTTATCCTTCTATGGATAAAAAGTAAGTTCTTTAGGACACAGTAAGTTCTATGTCCTAAAAGCTCTCCTTCAGTCTTGCTTCACTTACTGAGATTAATACTGAACAACCTGTTATGAAGTGACCAATATCAACCTCACTCCCTGCAAATAAATCCATCTTGGTAGACTCTGTAGGTCACAGTTTAAAACAAAGATTATTTGAGCTTTACATACATTCCATTAAAAGTACTACTCAATTCTTCTCCATAGGCAATTTCTAACATTTTCCACAGTGAAAAAGCTGCTTCTCTTTTGCTTCTTAAAATCTTATTAAAGCTCTCACATGCATATGTTGTTGGCATTGATCACACTACCACGTCTAATACTGACAGATCAGAAGATATTTTTGCAGCAATCACAGAAGCATGTGTACAATTGCTAACTATCTTTGTCCTCAGTTTATGAACGAGGAACATGCACAATTTCCAATGCTGAAGTCATCAAGAATCATGTCCTACTCTTAGGCTTTTGATGTGTAAATAATTTTTTCGTGTTACTGGAATAATTTCCATACCTTTATATTCCTCTTACCACAAAGAACTCTCATTTTGGCTCCCTTTAGAGACTAAAAAACTGGTCTGGTTTATTTTTCTTCCATGAGTATTAATGTGATGCACAGTCTAAATCTCTTGAATGCAGCCCTGTTGTCCAATAAATAGAGGATTACCATTGCTGGTAACAAGCCCCAGAGTTTTTACAAAGCTAAAACACAGACCTCAGGTCAAATGCCTTTAATCTAGATTTGTCTTGGCTCTGTTGGAGATTTATGTGAGCTTGCTTAATTGTAACAGGAATTATTTAATAAGCAGGTGACATTTCAGAGTGTAAGAGGGCTGATCAATCCTCAAGCCTTCAAAATGTTGTCTTTAGTTCTAAATTAATTATCCTATGATTTAAAATTGTAAGCATTAATGATCACAAGCCATGTGATCTGCAGATTTGTGCTGAGATTCCTTCCAGATATGTTTTACCCCCTTGACCCATTAAGAACTTAATTTTCCAGCAGCGTATTCCAAGGTTCAGAAAATGTGGAGTGTAACTTACTTAGCTGACTTGAACAGATTGAACCCTGCTCTCGTCGTCGTCGTGGCTAGGCTTCGCGAACGAAGCTCCAGGGAGGGCTCCATCCACACTCCTCCTCCTCAGCGCCTTTTCCAAGCGCGCTGATAAAAAGAGGCTAGCAGATAGCACCCTCGAGCCTGTGCTATGGATTTTTTTTTAGGTGAGACACAGCATGCACAGAGCTGGACCCACCCTTTAGTCCTAAGGTTCATCTGCCAGGGCCTAGCAAGCTTGGACACTGGCAGCGAGGTCCTTAGGACAGAGGTTTAACCTCTTAGATGGAAGGCCTTCCAGGGCTAAACGAGCTCCATCTGCCCAGGTTTGGAATCAGAGTTGTCCTTCTCCTAGGATGACTGCCAGAAGGCTAATGAGCTCATCCTACCCATCCAAGGATTCTAGGAACATGGGTATCACTCCCCACACTTTCCCGTGGGCAATGAGTTTAATGCTCCCTCTGCTGTCGGCACAGTTATGGCACCAGAGGCCACAGGAGACCCCAAGTGATTTTCAGACTGTGCCTGGAACCCTGCTCTAAATATGTGGGTACTTACATACAATTCCTAAAGCTGTCCTAGAATACCATTCATAAAAAACAAAACCAAAACCAAACAAAAAACCACCACAACAAACCTAACCAACTTTTACATAAGTATTTCAGGGAACTATGACTTACCTATTTTTAACTTATTAATCTCCAAATATACCTGTGTGCATCCTGTAGTAAAGCTGACACAATCTATTTCAAACACTATGGAGGGTGAAAGGAGAAGGGAAGAAAGACAACTTCATTTTGGAGACACTCAAAGTCAAGTATGTGTAATGACTAATAACTGACACAGTGCTGGCATTTTAGGTGTACAACTTCTAAGGCCTTTAGACAGAAATTCAGAGGAATGAAACATCCACCATCCCAAGTGATGTCATTAGGCAATGAAGGTATATCACTGTGAAAAAGCCCAGTCTAAGGGATCAGGACTCTTGCAGTCCTTGAGATCAACAAGCAGCCTATGCTGGATTTGTTTTCAACATTCTCTGACCTGTACAATGCAGGAAAGGAAAGATTCTAGTCTTCACTAAAATCTCAACATTTTCCATCAGATTACTTGCTATGCTGCAGCTATATTTTTCTCAAGAGCTGCCTGGACACATTGCTGTGTGAACTGGTCTAGGTGATCCTGCTCTGGCAGGGGGGTTGCACTAGATGATCTTTCTAGGGCCCTGCCAACCCCTAATATTCTGTGATTCTTGGGAAAAAAACCCAAAGAAACTCCACATTTGTTTTTTATGAAGTGTAATACAGCAGTTATACAAACTAATAAACAACTTGACAATCACCACTGTACTAATGTTTTATAGTCATATGCCAAGGAATACTAATTCTGAAGGAAGATACCAGCTGAGAGTTAAAGTGAGTGAAATGAAGAGTGAAAGCTTAACATGCATGTGTTAAGTTTGTTTTGCTAAAGCAAACACCACTACCAACAATATAAAAAGTGGAAAGAAAAAAAAATAATAAAATAAGGATTTAAAAGCATCCTGTAGGAAGAAATACAGACATGTATTGGTTTTGTATAATAACAGTAGTGACCTGCAAACTAGGTCAGGGTCTAACAAATGTTACATCAGTGAAGAACAACAGGAGGAAAATAACAATTGGAAGTTCCTGATGAAGCAATTGAAGCAACCTTATCATCAGCTCTCTGTGGACTTGACCTTAGAAAAAGATCCAGTGGCCCCTTATGACCTCATCTTCTTGTTTATCTTCTGTGACAGTCTGGAAATCAAAAATGAGCTTTTACCTTGAATCCTTTTATTAAATGCTCTTTTATCCAGTGTGTGTCAAAACACTATAGCACTCTATTCTTTTTAGTTCCTTGTCATAGGTTCTTCTCTGTCCAGTCAGCAATTATCAAATGGAAGTTTTTTACAAAGATTGGTTCTCAGCATGGAGCCAAAGATCTGAAGGAGACAACAGTGTGTGTAGCTGTATTTCTTCACAAGATAAGATATACACAAAATATTCTAACTATCATATTCTGGTCAGGTGGTAGAGTGTTTATGGATCTAATACAGCTCTACGAAAGGAATGAGTAGTGAATACACATCTTAACCAACAAAATATTTTCTATTCATCCCAGTTCACTTTAGATGCTCACATTGTAGATATCTACATATGGACAAATTGTCTAAATGCTCTTTGTAGGGACAGAAGTACATCTCAAACAGAATTCATCTGTCCTTCTCAATTACAGTGTCCCTTCCTTTCTCAACAGCACTTCATTCACACGTTGAGAGAGCCAAGCTTTACCTCTGTGCTCAGTACTGCATTCACAACTGCACATCTTTCTGCATCTAAGTGCCAAACAACAAAGAGTAATCTTTACTTATGCTTTTCTGCAAAAAGAATTAACCAATTCAACCTTATTTTTATGAGGGATAATGCCTGCTTCCTTTTGTTCCTCTGTAAATCTTTAAGTCAGGAGTACTTGGTTGAAATGGAAGAACATTCAGGGTTTTAAAGCATAAAAAAAGGAATACAATCAACCCCACAAAAACCCCAAACCAAGGCAAAACAAAAAAAAAACAAATGAAACAAAGCAAATAAAACTCCAACCAACCAAAAAAACCCAACCATAGATATCTCCTCAATGACACCTCTGCTGGAATTGCTGAGAGAAAAAGTATCAAAGTTGGAAAATACACATTTTGCTAACATTATAAATGCTTTGAAAGAGTTGAGTTATTTTTGAAGCCTGTAAGAAAGATATCAGCTGTTCTGTTTTATACAGAAGCTTGTCATGTCACTTTCTGCTTACTTGGTCTTTGATAAACTTCTCTTGTTGACTTTAGCAGTTCACAGTCCTTTACAAGCAGAGAACAATATGCCTTCTATAAAGCACTCAGTGGCCTTCACAGCAGCTCTTGTGCTATCAGATTCAAGATAAACACTGTGGTATGTGCTTGAAAGCAAGTGAAATGTCTCAATGTACTACACATCTGTGGCTCAGTCCTGCAAAGTCCCTTTCATGTGGTTAACACCACTTAAAGAGCTGAAAGCACATTTCCATGGGAAGAGCCCCAGGCTGAAAGTGGAATCAGTCTGCACTGATCAGATCCATGTATCAGTAAATTGTCACAAAGTCACTGATTATTTATCACAAACAGAATAAAAAATGTTAAGGAAGAGATTACTAAAAGGAGAAGAGTGGGTTTTTACTTTTATGCTTCTTTTGTCATTTTAGTTTTCTTTCCTCTGTTGTTTTCCTGTTGGATCTTTGCAGACAATGGAAGCACAGTCACATTGCTTTGGTTGATGAAGTTACTGGTCACCAGCTGCTCTGTAGGAACTGCCAGTGTATATGCTGTAACAAATGAAATGTAATTCAACTTGCTGTGGCAATGAATTGAAGGAGTAAAACCAGCATGAAATTACATTATGGTTTTGAAGGACTAAAAGTGTTCAGTTACAAAGAACTTGTGGTAACTTCTTCACCTGTAGGAGTTTGACAGTGTGCCTGAACCCCACAACTACCTTACCCTGAATTTACTGAATTAACTTCCCTAATATTTACCTCCCTACAAAACTTCTACTTAGACTATTAGTAGACTATAATCATCAATATTTGATTTAGCTAGTTTCCCTTCAAAAATTGTAGGTTATTTCTGCATGCCCTTGCTAGAACTGGATCTGTGTGTTGCTTCCCAATTTTCTGCTTCCTTTGATGTTCTTTGAAATTGCTGAGATGTGTCCATTGTCCATTAATGGGGAATGTGCATCTTGTTTCATACCTCCCACTTTCATCTGTCCTTTCCAACCACAAAATTACTCTCCTTTCTTTCCACACTGTAATTTCAAGTAATTCACTAGTATTCTTTTCATTACGAAACAGAAAAATCATCAGAAATCTAATTGTTTTCAGAGGGAAAAAAGCTCCTGAGTTTTGTAACATTACTACATATGGTACACATTTTCTATGTCACATCATCTGTACTATGTGTGCTTTTTTCTTTTATTTTCACTCAAGTTTGCTATTTTTTTCCTCCTCCTATCCATATTGTAAACCTTTATGTTGAACAGATGAGTAAAGACATAATTAGATGAGATCTTCCATTCAAATTTGAATGACTTGTGAAATGAATATCCCATTCACAAGGTATTACTTTCCCAGTGGAGCCTGAGTGCTTCCAGGGTCCTCCAGAGTAAAGCAGAGTAGATCAGATAAATTGCTTTAATTCGCACTAAAACAGCTCACAGAGCTCATTTATTCCAATATCACAATTCACTGGCAGAATGGTGACTTCCACTCAGTGTAAGTGACTCAACTTCAGAAGTCACTCAAACTGAGTCAGAAGAGCATCTCTTGCCAAACTTAAGGAGTAAACACAAAATGGTGAGGTTGATGTTGCTAGAGATGTCATTTTGTGACAGATATCCAACAAGAAAACCTCTAGTTTGTGTTAAATTCACAAAGTAAACTAAAATAGGTCTCCTTTGGATCACCATTCATGAGTATTCATGTCTAAGGAGGAACTGTCAGCTCTCTTGATAATACTCCTCAGCCTGACTTCTTTCTACAGATTACCACAAAAGTATTTTAGAAAGACACATAAAGCAGCAGCTGAATGACAAGAAGACTGAGGCTTGATTGAAAGACACTGAAAAGGATTTTTTTAAACTTCTTTCATTTGAGGAGCTGAAGAAAACATAAAACCTGTCTGTTTTCTTGAGGTAGGAAAGAGGCAGCAAGGAAAAAGCTTTTCCATTGAAATATATTGTGTTAGGGCAAGGAATAGATTGTTTTCTCTTTAGTTGCCTGGCTCCTGTAGCTAAGAAAAAAAGAAGTAGGTTTTTCCACTGTTGAGGTCCTACATTAAATCCATATTGGAACAAAAATCTTTCCCAGCATTTTCACCAGCCATATGAATTCAAGCTGTTCAAGTGTCAGGGTTTTTTTTCTAGCTTGTAAGGTTTTGTGTGCTGTGAGAAACAGACATTTTGTTGGGCACCCAGAATGGCATAATACTGTCATTGTAGTATAAATCATGCTGATGACACAGAATAGGACAAAGCTGCTTACCACTATCAGTCACTACCAAACAATCAAACAAAAATTTTATCTGACAAAGGTAGCTACTTAATATGTTTTTTCCCCCTATGTCAGAAACACGAGTGGAGTATGTGTGTTGGTGGATCTTCACTGATTTTTAGCTCCAGGTTGCCACTGAAAAGAAAAAAGTGGGTGTTTTACTTCTGCTGTGCCACTGAAAAATTGCTGTTACATGCACTTGTTTGTGCTTCATTCTTAGTCAATGTGTAGCTCACACTCAGCTACTCCCTTTTGTTTGTACCAAACTAGAGGTGGGAGAACACTGTAAAGCATTCACAGGAATATTAAATCCTCTTCTTAAGTGGATTCACTTCAATTGTTTTCATGCCTACTTTGTGCTTGCTTCCTGTCAATACTGGGAGTGATCAAGCTTTACTAGTGAGGAAATTCATGAAAAGTACCTTCAGCTTGAATGCTCATTTGCTAAAAGCAAAATCTGAGTTGCATAACCAATCAATGGTGTGAATTTCAAATATATAAGTCAATATCACACTCCAAAGATGTAGCTCAGCATGCAATTTATCATTCTTACAATGCTTCTTTAGTGTGGAGCAAGGCAAAGCCAATTCATTGGCTGTAAATAAGAATTAAATAGAAGGCAAGCAAAGAGTCCTCTGCAAGTTATAATGTAGATGTTAAAAGATACTTGGGTATTTAATGACACAAATCAGGTTTACAGTTTACACTACCAGAAGTAATTACATCTATTATTTCACAGGAAATTTAGACATCAAATCAGTTTACACATTTGAAAAATTCTACTAAACACATATCTCCATTTTTATGCACTCAGGAGGAGATTAATCTCAGAATGATTTCTAGTCAATAGAAGGCTGGGCATCATCAAAGGGAAATTTACCCTGTCTCTTTAAGGCATCTGGGTTAGGTAAGTCCTCCTCTTGCTGCATTGACTAGATGTCACAACTGGCCTGGACTTGACATCTGAAGGCAAAAGTTAGATTTCACAAACCCTTTCTCATGTATTTTGGTGGCTGAAATAACACAAAACCTCATGGTTCTACTAGCTACAGGAGGAAAACACTAATATATCCTTTCATAGTGAATTTTTTTAGATGTGTTCTTGAGCTAAACCTAAACAGTGATTTAAGCAGAACAAACTAAAGCTTACTTTCCAATTTATATGTGAAGATTGAGTTAATGTGAATTTTGATGCCTGTATATGTCCTCATGCTGTGTCAGTTTTCCCAGCAAGATCATTATTCAAGATCTTCACTTTCCTGTATTTGCTTGCTGATTTTCATTTAACTTCTTTTAAACTTTTACCACTGCATTTTTTGGATTGAAATTGCAAACTACTGAAAAGATTCTGGATTAAGACAAATTGGGTGATAATGCAGGACTGCCTGCCTTAGGAAATTAAACATCAAGATGACCCTTGATGCTATTTCTGGATAACTTGCATTGTTTCTCATGAAGAATCATAGAAGAAAATCAGATTAAAATTTAATCCTTCTGTGTAGTCACCATCTGGGTCCTGCAAACATTGGCAAAGGTCCCAAAGAAAATGCCATAACCTAAAATGTTCAGGGTGAAAACCTGGCTGCATTGAAATCAATGGGAAAGTTTTTATTGATTTCCCTGTACCAAGGAACTCAGTGCAATTAAAAGCATAAATCAATGAGCAATGTATCATTAAAAATGTTTAATGTGCAAAATGAGTCAAGTACAGAGATAGATTTTCCTTCTGTTTATACCTTACCTTTAGCCATTATATGTCCTCCTCTGACCTCAAATTTGAGCTCCTGAGCAGTTCTAATTATTCAGAGCAGTCTTACTGTAGAAATGGCTTGCACATCTGTCATATTCCCCTAAAAGGCAGATTTAAAGCCTATACTGTATTTATTATGCTAATTCACTCTGAAATCTATGGTGAAGGTGCCTCATGCCTTTCAGACTGAGTTTGCATGGTAAATTTAGCATGAGGGGGGGTGGCTCACAAATATTACTCTTAAAGCAGCTTTAACAATTAGTACCCTAAGAAACTCTGTGAAATACACCTGCAGGGAGAAAAAAGGTCAGATTTTAGATATTACTTTTTGGTTTTGCACTCTGAGCTTTTGTAGTTTAGAGTTTGAGTTCCTTTCATATCTTTGCTTGCTGTAATCATGCTTTCAAAAGCACTCAGCAATTGTGCTTTTAATGTGATCCTTTCAGAAAATGACTAGCTGTCATCACAATTAACCTTTTCCAGACTTGAGTGTTAAAAGGTGTTTTTATTGTCACCAAACAAGCTGTTTTCTTCTGAAAAAAAAAAATACCCACCACCACCTACCTTCACTGACACGAAAAAGCAAAATAGGTGTTTAATTTAGTATTCTTTTATTTTTAACACCGTTACCAATAGCATGATACAGTTGGATGGAACAAGCCCTGAAAATGCAGAGGTTTTTTAATACCCATCAGGGTAAAATGTTATAGTCAGCTTGAAAAATGAATATGCCTCCCCACAGTATACAAAGTGTTATTATAGTTATTTTTCTACCTAAAAAGTACAATAAAATGAAGTTCAGGTTTTCTGTACATTCAATACCTAAGAGTGAAAACAATACTGAAATTCAGCAATTATTCCTCTCCTCCAAATCATTACAAGCCATATAATTTTAAAGTTAAATTTAAAAGAAACACAAATGTGTTTAACTATACAAATGAACAATTAGGGAAGAAAAACAACATTAATGCTGCTTCAGAGTGGCAGTTCTGGCTAGAGCATAGTAATTTGTTGTGCCAGGTTTAGGGTAGTGTGATTTTAAAAATTGGTATTTCTTTCACTTGTTGTCCTAAATGAGTCATTAAAAAGGTGGGTTTGAAGTTGTTTTGTTGCCTTATGTGCATTTCAGTATCAATATCCTAGACATATTCCATACATAAGAATTCACAAACCTCTTCTGCTGGCCTGCTTTGTGGTCTTCATTGAGTCATTCCTTGCTTTACTCCAGATATCTTCTTTAGACCTGTAGGAGAATCAGTGTGACCTGGACAGGCTAGAGAGATGGGCAGGGAGAAACTTAATGATATTTAACAAGGGTAAATGGAAAGTACTGCATGTGGGAAAGAACAACCCCATGGATCAGTACAGATTGGGAACTGATCTGTTGGAGAAGAGCCCTGGGGAAAAAGCTCTCGGAGTGCTGGTGGCTAGGAGGATGCCCATGAGGCAGCAATGTGCCCTTGTGGCCAAGAGGCCAATGGCATCCTAGGATGCATGAAGAGGAGCGTGGCCAGCAGAGCCAGAGAGGTTCTTCTCCCCTCTCCTGTGCCCTGGGGAGGCCTCCCCTGGAATGCTGTGTCCAGTTGTGGGCCCCTCAGCTCCAGAAGGATAGAGAGTTGCAGCAAAATCCTGCCAATCACATCACCTGCTTGCCATCTCATCACTGAGGTGACTATAGAGTGTGTCTCTGAAGAAGAAAGCCAGCTGTCCAATTTCCATCATGTTTTATTGTTGCTACCTAGAAGCTTTCTGGTTGTATTGGGTCTGCTTGTCAAGCTTTTGCTACCTGGGAGGGATACAGAGGTGGCTTCTCTGAGAAATCTATGCTGAGGAACAAGATTCCTCTGCTTTTTATATGGACTCTGCCCTGTGATGGGAAATACTACTGAGATCCTCTAGGTCTTGGATATCCTGGTCAGTTTGTTTCTGTATACAACAGAGTGAAATGATGCTCAGAGATGAAAATCAAACTGCTTATGGTTTTGGAGTTTTTTTGTTTAGTTATGTAAAGTGTCCTCCATAAAAGAATGCACACATATCCTGAGTATTGCATCACACCATAAATAATGAGCTATTTTATCTTAGGCCTCTAAATATGAATTGTTAAGCATCCCATTTGAGGCAGAATGTGTTGGAAAAGCAAGCCTGTCTCTAAATTAGTTCTCTAAGAATACAGTATTATTCATGTAAGTGCAAACACTCTAGATGATGGCACAATTTCTGTGTGAATCTGAAATGTATTGACATTTCAAAATTACCTCAAGCTTCAGTATCATCTCGCAGAGGACACAAATGAAAACAGTACTTCTACTAGAATTATATTCTTCAGGATTTTCTTACAAAGAGCTGGACTATTTCATATCCAAAAAGTGGGTGAGCTGTTCAATGGATAAGGAATTAGTTGGGTGGGCTTATCCTACTAGTGACCTTCCAGTACCTAAAGGGAACTTCCAAGCAGGCTGCACAGGGCCTGTTTGCAAAGGCCTGCAGTGAAAGGACATGGGGCAATGGTTTTAAATTGGAGAAGAGTAGATTTAAACTGGACATTAGAAAGAAGTTGCTCCCCACGAGGGTGGTGGAACACTGGCCCAGGTTGCCCAGGGAGGTGGTTGAGTTCCCATCCCTGGAGGCATTCCAGGTGAGGCTTGCCAGGGCTCTGGGCAAGCTGCTCTAGTTGGGGATGTCCCTGGCCACTGCAGGGGAGTTGGACTAGATGAGCTCCAGAGGTCCCTTCCAACCCAAACCATTCTAGGATTCTATGACTCAGAGGGCAGTGCTCAGTCTGGAGATGGGGATTGGTGACAAGTGGTGTCCCTCTGGGCTCTGAACTGGGACCAGTGTTTAACATCTTCATCAAGGCCATTATGGGGTTGAGTGCACCCTCAGCAGGTTTGCAGATGACAGTGAACTGAGTGGTGTGGTTGACACATCTGGGGGATGGGATGCCATCCAAAGGGACCTGCACGAGCTTGAGAAGTAAGCCTATGTGAACCTCATGAGGTTCAACAATGACACAGAATCACAGAATGTCAGGGGTTGGAAGGACCCTAGAAAGATCATCTAGTGCAACCCCCCTGCCAGAGCAGGAGCACCTAGACCAGCTCACACAGCAATGTGTCCAGGCAACTCTGCAATGGCTCCAGACAAGGAGACTCCACAGGCTCCTGGGCAGCCTGGGCCAGTGCTCTGGCACCTGAACTGCAAACAAGTTTCTCCTCAGCTTTATACTAAACCTCCTGTGGTGCACAAGTGCAAGAGGACAAGTGCAAGGTCCTGCACATGTGAAATTCTTGTTATGAAGACATCTTATTACATCTTATTATATTAGAATATAAAAGCCACTCTGCTAAATTTATTGGCAGTTCCACCTTTATCCTCAACTAAAAAGCAGATAAGGTATAATATTTCTCTGGCATACCTGCTGAGCCTCCAACTATCAGATGTTAAATGCTCCCTACTTTGGAAATTGTATCCAAACTGTTGTGTTTAAAAGACATTGATTATCCTATGCCTCATTAATTTGTCTAATCCCTTTTAAAATTCATTTGTACTTTCAGTCTCCACACCCTCTACTGATGACACATAAGCATGTACTGAGGGACACAATCTTCATATTCTGGTTTTCTGATTCCTCTAGAATCTCCTGTTTTCAAAGTACTTCCTAAGTCTCCCTTTACCTATCTCTATCTTATTCATTTCTCTTACTTTTTCTTGCAATCTCTTGCACTTTATCATTCCTATCTGCTCCAACAAAGCATCATTACCTCATCCCATAACATCTGCATCAGATTCTCAAATAGCACTGATCAAATTGTATTCCTTATCTTTGCCACTTTAGGATTTGGATCTCCTTTTCATAACTACTGCTTTGCTTTTCAGGTATGGAATTTACTCTGATTTCTAACAGCCTACTAAGGGAGTGTTGTGATGTCCAGATGTAACTTTTCTATCAGAAATATCTTTTTTTTTCCTCATGCAAATTTTATATCATCATCAACATTTGTTTCCTGCCTTTCAGAATATTCTGAACACCACAAATAATAGCAGAGATACCTGAGAGTGGCTGTCACCCTTCATTGATGAAATAAGAGTTTGTTCTTGTAATTTATATTCTCTCTCTTCACCATTACTTAATGCATGAGAGGATTTTTTTCCTTCTATTTTGAGACAGCTTAATTTCTTTAAAAGCCTATTATAAAAGATCTCTTGAAAGCTTTTGAAAATCCAAGTACACTAAATCAACATGAATAACCTCCTCATGCTTCTTGAGTACTTTAAAATAATTCTCATAAATTTGTGAAACATAATTTCCTTCTGAAAGATAGCTCTTCTGTTCACTCCCCCTCATGTTCATACTTCCCCATAGTTTGTATTTCTCTACTAATTCTACTACTGACTCTGATTTCTACATATTTGACAAGTATTGAGGTTAAATGGACTGATCTAAAATCTACTCGATTATATTTTGTTTCTTTTTTTTTCCTCCAAATTATAGACCAGATATTCAAGAGTTTTATACTTCATTTCCTTTAGAATTCAAGGACAAGCAACCACTCTCCTAATGTCATTAAAACAACAGTGCAGATGGAAACTATGGAAGAGTCAATGACAGGTCCTGCTTTCGGAATGGTGATGCTCTCTTGTCTCCAGAAATTGAAGAAACTTTTCCCTCGTTGATTTGTGTCCATTTGAGAATTGTCACAAAGGAGCTGGCTTTATTCATGAATTCATTGTCTCATGCATTCAAAGTCCAAGGCATCTGGGATACATCTGATCAGAGTGGACTCCAGGCTGCTACCAGGTCAGAATTACATTCATAATCTATGATGCATTTGTGGCTTTTTTATCTTGTAGAAGTAAAGTTCTCTATCATTGTGAGGAAAGCAGAGGTACCCAAAACAAAAGGAAGATGCAGATATGAAGAAACATTACCAGAAACATTCCTAACTTCAGAGTATTTTTTAATATATCTGCTTGATTTCACTGTAATCTCTGCAGACTTCAGAGATCTCCACAGGCATGTCTCAGCTTTTTTCCAGATCTCCTTAGAGAGTTCATGTGTGAGTCTTTAAAATAAACGTTCATAAGGGAGATTGTATAATACAGTACTTCATTTTTTCCAGTCTCTCAGCATCTCAGAGGAAAACTAAATTAATCTCTTTTGCCTATCTGCAGCAATGTTTTGAGAATATCTTGCCAGTACTCTACCACTGTGCTCTTGTATAAATAAATTGCCATAATAACAAGAAAGTAGGAGAGGAAAAAGCTGATGGTAAGGTGAGAAGTACTAAGCCACAGTAAAATACTATAGAGGTACATAAAGCTTTTGCCTAACGTTTCTCCTGCTTTTGTTTTACAGATTTCTGTGTGGCAGCAGAGCATCTACATGCTTCATGTTGTGTCAAGGGAGGTTCTAATGGATGGTGGATGATCTCAGAGGTCTTTCCAGCCATAATGACTCTATAATTCCACAATTTTCAAGTTAAAGTATCAAACACTTAATTGTCTGTGTGCCACCACTGACTTGTGTCTCTTCCTTTACACTAAAGAAAAAAGGAAGACATATGCTGCATAAGAATAATGACTATCCTATATTTCTTGCACAAGACAAGCTTTAAGTCTCTCCATGTATTTATTGATAATACTTAGTATTGAAATGGTTATTTCAGATAAGTTTAACTTTGACAATATTACCCTGTCAACCTCTTTTCAAGCCTTTACCTAACTGTCACTTAAATGGGATGTAGTGTGGGGTTTTTTTCCCCCCTTTCTGTACCTGCCAAAGGGCTGACACTTTAAAATCCTTCTGTTATGATATAGTGAATGATCAGAACACTTAAATACTCACTGAGTGTCCAGGTCTTGAGCAAAGTTGAAGCAGGAACAGATTGAGTGACTGTATTTCCTAAGTAAATGTCTAGAGAAGTCAGTGTGAGTCACCAGCCCCAGGGCCTTGGTAAAATGGGTAACAGCATCACATAACCTTTTGTGTAGCCTTCAAAAAAATTAGATTGTGCCTTCTCCTTCTGTTTCTGTTTCAAAAGCTTGCTGCTCTGATCAGTAAAGTCCTTTAAATTTACATCCTGACTCAGGGACTCTTTGCAGTCAGTTGTTGTGGCAGAGTGCCTGGAACTTTTACCTGCAAGAGGTCATTGATAACTGTTAAATAAGACCAGATCTAGGATCACCCTGAGAAGCATTCTGCATATAACTTCACTGGAGCTTTTAATAAAGACATTTTCAACAAACTCCTCACTTACCTCATCTTTAGTAATTTGATAATTCCAGCAGCAATTCTTTCTTCCCTAACTTCACATGCCAAAGGTGTGAAATCAGAACATTTTTGGTTTCATTCTTTAGTAGGGAAGAGCATTCCTGTTGCTCAGAAAATGTTATCAATGAAAGTTATGAGGTTAATCTGGCACCTTTAAACTTTGGTAAGCTTAGATCTAATTTTTACTTTTGAATTAATTGAAAACACATCAAATGCTTTGGAGAGTTCAGATAAATGGCCATTGCAGAGGACAATATCACAATATAAAAATATCTCACTGGTAGCCCAGTGGCAAGGACTTCTGATGTTGTTTACTACATTTTTGGGAGGAATGGGGATTCATTGAAATGGCTTTGTTTGTCTGAGGCTTAGATATGGAGAAGAACATGATATTCCTCAAGTTTTCAATCCTGCATAAGAGTTCCAAGGCAGTGATGGTGCAGCATAAATAAGTAGAAGATGTCTCTAGTTTCTCTACTCCTCTTTATTACTTTTCAAGATATCATGAGTCCACTATTTTTTCAGACATTAATGTGTTCAGTCTCTTACAAAAAAAATGCTTTAATTACAGTACCACACATAATTACTGGGCTCTTTTAAACACATAATGAGACTTATCAGACCAGAACAACTTTTTTCACTTCCATCCTTTCTTTTAAATCATGTTCTCCAAACAATATTTATTAACATCTCACATGGCTGGTCCCAGTAGAATTCCTTTATTTCTGTCTTAGATCAAAACAATAATATAAGATGATGCATGACCAGCAATATGATGCTGTCAATAAGAAACATTAATTAACAAATTAATTAAACACAATTTGTTTCTTTCTCTCATGAGAGAAAAGTTTTCTTATCTTGCTGGGAAGCATACTAAATAAGGAAAAATATGTATATATTGGTCCCTTAGATACTGCACCCTTAATGAACTTCCTCTAGGGTTTCTTTCTGCAGGGTAGATACACATTGTTTTCTTAAACTGGCTCACCCATCCTTAATCCACAGTTTGCCAACATAATTTACTTCTTCTTTTCAGGATGTCTTAGCAACTGCAGCACTAATAGAGCCTCCCATGGCCCTCACTCACATCTACACCAAAACCCCCTGGATGCAATGGAATTATTTGTCTTTCGTTCCTTTTCCTTAGGCCACATGTATAGTAGATGCTCTGCCCTCTGCTCTACTCTGCTGAAGTGTTTTTCACTTTAAATAAACACTGGAAATGCCTAATTCTTTCCTGTTTTAACCTGCTTCTCTCCTGAAGGTTAAGTGTATGTGTGTTTCATAAAGGAATAAAAACATGTAAGTAAACACACACACAAAAAAATAACATAGTTAAGGATATAACTCATTTTCCACACATGCTTTGTGCTTCTTGTTTGCAGAAAGCATTTCTTTTGCAGATAAAAGGAATGGTGTGAAGAAATCTTGTAAAATCACTTTCCTAAAGCATTACCTAAGTGCCGTTATTGTTGGTACATTATTTTTCCCCACAATAATCATCAGAAAATTAAAGTGTATTGTAAAATCAACAGAAAACTTCCTCCCTTCTCCACCTTAAAGAATGCTTTTCCTCTTTTTTTTTTTTATTTCTGTATTTCTCTTTCATTTGTTTGATTTTTCCTGAAAGAGTCAAGTCTTGAGCAAAATTAGTGAATGAGACTGTTAGCAGTGCTTGTTTGTCAAGAGCTTCTTTAGTCAATGGAAAAAAAACCTCTGCTACCAACAATCCCATCACAAAATCACATCACATACCATCACTCCCAACACAAAACAGACATAGTGAGATATTTAAGGTAATGGATGAATTGCCCCCTGGAGTTACCTAGTTATTGCCAACTGTGAAGAAGCTCAGACAGCTAAATTAACCTAGGAACTAGCTTGTTCTCAGCTAAAGGAGGATGACATGAATTTCAGCTGAACAAGTTATTTTCTGGAACCTTTTCTGTCCTAAAATAAGAAATACACCTTTAGTTATGAATATAAGGTATTTAATTTTGTTTAATGGGAAATGAATAACAAATTGTGTTTGACCTGAAGAAGGAAATGTTTGATCTTACAGTTGGGAGAGTGTGACAAAAATATTATGGCAAAATAAATAAAGCATCTAAAAAAAACCAAACAACCCAACCAAACCCTAAATTGAAGAGGGCAAAATGCAAGAAGCAGCTCTTTCTAAAATGCCACAGTTTTGCCAATTTCTCTTTGCAGTACCTAAATAATCATTAAAAATGACAATGGAGAAGTAAGTGGCTGTTTGGTGACAGTGCAACTGTCAGTGTCAGAACCCATCAAGCTGTTAATTATTTTATAACTGTCACTTAATAAATGACTAAATTTCTACAGATTAATCCTGTGCTTTGTGTCTCTGTGTTTCCCTGTTTACTTCTGATTTTCTCTTAATTGATTCTGACTGTGAGAACCATGAACAATGCCAGAATACTGCAAACAATATAGCTCGGAAGCAGATAAGCTAGCAAAAGATCGGTTAGAGAGGAATTAAAAGCTAATAATGTGAAAGTTAATGTAAGCCAGTAAATACATTAATTTATACCTTAAAGACAGAAAGGATATTTACCTTTCTCCCTACACAATTAGACTCACCAAGGGAAGAGCAAATACTTTGTTCCTACCTGGATGATGCTGAACCTTTTTAATTACTGTATGTGGTAACTGTATAGTCACTAATGAAAACATGAAACAACACAAAGCCAGAATTAGAAAATACATATTATGATATGTCAAAAGAGCTAAATAACATACTTTAATCTTCTTGAATATTTGTGCAGGGATTCAGGTTGGGATTTCTTTTTTCATTTCTCCTAGCTTTTCTCTAAGTGTATGATCCCAAGCTTGGAGCAGTGGCTGGCACACCAGGAGCTGTGCTGCCATCCAGAGTGACCTGGACAGGCTAGAGACAGGGGCAGGGAGAGACTGAATGACATTGAACAAGGGGAAGTGTAAAGTACTGCATGTGGGAAAGAACAAGCCCATGGATCAGTCCAGACTGGGAACTGATGTGTTGGAGAACAGCCCTGGGGAAAAAGCTCTCGGAGTGCTGGTGGCTAGGAGGATGCCCATGAGGCAGCAATGTGCCCTTGTGGCCAAGAGGCCAATGGCATCCTAGGATGCATTAAGAGGAGCGTGGCCAGCAGAGCCAGAGAGGTTCTTCTCCCCTCTCCTGTGCCCTGTGAGGACAGGCTGAGAGAGCTGGGTCTCTGCAGCCTGGACAAGAGGAGACTGAGAGGAGACCTCAGCAATGCTTAGAAATATGTGAAGGGTGAGTGTGAGGAGGAGAGAGCCAGGCTCTGCTCCATGGCATCCAATGGTAGGCCAAGAGGGAATGGGAGCAAGTTGGAGCACAGGAGGTTTAGTATTAAGCTGAGGAGAAACTTGTTTGCAGTTCAGGTGCCAGAGCACTGGCCCAGGCTGCCCAGGAGCCTGTGGAGTCTCCTTGTCTGGAGCCATTGCAGAGCTGCCTGGACACATTGCTGTGTGAGCTGGTCTAGGTGCTCCTGCTCTGGCAGGGGGGTTGCACTAGATGAGCTTTCTAGGGCCCTTCCAACCCCTAACATTCTGTGATTCTGTGTGTTTGATGTCATGATATGCCTTCTACCATATGTTTTCACATGATCATCAATCAACATCTTCAAAGCTACCTTTCAGAACACAGTGTATTTTGTGTCTGAAATAGCAGCTTGACTCAGTAAAGCTTGACCCTAGAAGTGAAATAGTATCCACTTATACAACCTTGATGTTTGCCAGGTGATGAACAAAGATGAAAAGTTCATTCCCTAACAGCTTTCCCATGTATCACAGCCTTGCCAGCTATGTAAGCAGCATGCCACTGCTGTATTTACTGTAATCAAATTTCTCTAGAACACTGAGTTGTGAAGGCTGTTAAATGTCTCAACTGGAAACCTCCCATGTAGCTAAATTGAAAGGTGGCAGCTCAACAGACTGAATGAACATGTGCTCATCTAAGCAGCATGCCCCAAATGCTTCCCTCAGCAAATAGAAAGAGCACTTGTTTATTGCAATTTATTTTGGGCAAGCACCGGATTTCTCTAAGTTTTCTGTCATTAGCTGGTTTCTCCTTATGGTGAATGCTGCAAAAATGTCACTGCACCAGCAGTCAAGATGTTCAGGTTCAAATGATCTTCAGTTGGGTCACAGACCCAATTATGCCCTGAAGTCCAAAGCTAAGCTTCCTTTTCACAAGCAATATTGCTTCACTAAATAACCTTGTAGTGATTCTGCCCTCACCTGACACAACTTAATGGGAAGAACAGATGCACTAATCATCCATTCCTTACAAATAAACTGGAAGCAGTATTTTATTTTCTCACATAAAACCTCTCCATTTAAGGAAAAAAAAAAATGTTTGTTTTCTATGGTTCTTTTAATTTCAAACTCTCTATTGGCAAGTTCTTATGAGCTGCCCTTTAACCTCACAGACAGAATTTTATACAAGTAGTACTCTATTTTTTGTGAATTTACATGTATCTTTGTAAAGAATATCCCTGGTTGCAGTGGGATTATTTTATATATAAAATAATAACAAAATAAACAATTTGCAAAGTAATATTTAAAAATTTAAAATCAGTTATGAATGTTAAGAGTCTTTCAGGATTAGAAAAAAATTGCCTGATTAGAATTATCCCTTACTATAAGCAGTTCTTCCATTTAATTTAGTGTGATGGTTCAGATTCTGTAATTTTACTGTAGCATGACATGGAACACAAAGCCTCAAAATCTTGGGATGTTTTGCAAAGAATATATTGGTGAAATAAACCAGGAGATGGCTCAGCTGACTGTTGCTGAGACTGTCTTAAAAACTCTGAGTATTAGGGATCTTCTAGAAAATTAAAACTGCCTTTTTATAATTGAAGTATACACTAACTGAAGATTTGATATCTACTTAAAGACAATTAAATTAGGGGATGTTTTTTGTCTGTTTTAGTGTTTTAGAGAAGTATTCGATATGTCAGTTGCTTTGAACAGATTCCAGCTAACTTCAAGTTTGTATTCACAAACTGAACTTGTATTCACTTCATGATCTGGAAAAGGTTTACTACTGCCCTTCTCTGAGATAGAATCACAGAATTGTCAGGGTTGGAAAGGACCTTAAAGCTCATCTAGTTTCAACTCCCCTGCCATGTGCAGGGACAGCTGGCACTAGAGCAGCTTGCTCCCAGCCCCAGCCAGCCTAGCCTGCAACACTGCCAGGGCTGGGGCTGCCACCACCTCTCTGGGCAACCTGGCACAGTGGCTCAGCACCCTCCTGGCCAACAACTTCTGCCTAACAGCCAACCTCAATCTCCCCTCCTCAAGCTTAGATCCATTCCCCCTAGTCCTAGCACTGCCTGACATCCTAACAAGTCCTTCCCCAGCTCTCTTGTAGCCCCTGCAGATCCTGGAAGGCCACAAGAAGGTCTCCTCAGAGCTTTCTCAGGACATCCTGAGACAAGCTCTTGCCTTTTTATGTCTCTGCCTTTTCTTTTCTTAGGATATGAGTTAAAACCTGGGTCTCATGCACAGGCTAGCTTGCATCAAGTTTTCTAACGTGTTAGTATTCCCCTCAGTTTTGGGCTGTGATGTTTCTTTCTAATAATTGTGTGGTTTCAGTTTTAGTTGGGTTTTGTTGGTTGGTTTTTGGTTGTTTCTTTCAGTCTAACTAATGGAGCATTAAAATCATTAGCTCTTGTTTGCTGTTAATGATCAGACTCCTTTTACTGATGAACTTTGCTTTTAAATTTGACCTTTTCTCGCTGTCTGCTAAAATTTAGAGAATTGTAACAAATGCACAACAGTGATTTAAACAGCAGAATCAGACTCTGGAGAGTTAGTTTCAACCTGTACCAAGATTTTAGTGGTTTTTTTTCCTCATTATTTCATTCTCTTTTCATTTTTTTCTCTCTAGTATTTAGCATTTCCTAGTATCTAGCATTTTCTTGAACATATTTGTGTGATGGTGGACTGAAGACATGTCAAGTCATTCATTAATCTTTACCCTTCATTTAAAGTGATTAAACAAATATGGTTTACAAAGTCATTCATTAATCTTTGTCATTCATTTAAAGTGATTAAACTAATATAATTTAGATTTAAAAGAAAAAAGGAAGAAAAAAAACAACATTAAAAACTCTAAGGAAGGGTAAGACTCACCCTCAGTACCTTCTCAAAGTCTCATATTATTTTAATTTGAATAGATCATAGATATAAAAGGTGAAGATTTGCTTTTTGTGAAGCAAATAGTAAACCTCCCACTGACTTCACTGAAGCCAAGACTTTGTTTCCAGATCAGCTTGCAGAAGTTTGTGAATAAAAAAAAACCCTAATTCTAAATTGACAACTAATATTACTCAGAATGAATAATTTAACCAAGTCTGTTTAAGAGGATTGTCCAGGAAAGATTTACACCATTCATTTTAAAAGAAAGAAATAGAAAATGGTAATAAATGAGGTGGTGACTTTTCTGAGCTCTAGCTGTACCAAAATATTTCCCTCTGGATAGAGGTGTTACTTTTATTGTGCAATAATAGTCTTCAATCTTGGGCTGCAGGCATTTTATCAGGATCTCAGTAAATGGTCTACCTTTAGGACAATATTTTATCATGATTGCCCTTAAAACTAGTTACTATTTATATGACAGAGCATTTATAGTTTTGATGGTTTGGCTCCTTGGATATAGTCATGCTACTGAAACAGAGACAGTTTCTTATATCAAACTACTAAAAGGAAAAGCTGTTTTAAATGTAAGAAATTGAGTGTTTGCCAAGAATGATAAACCAGCTCAGCATGCTTTTACCTGAAATTCTATAATATCCCATATTCCCAACTCCAGTTTGAAGAATAGATAACGTGGAGAAAAAAAAAAAGACAATGGAGAAAATTCTTCAGTTATATCCCTTTGATTCCTCAAAGAGGAAAGTGGGTCAGAAATACAAGTACTAAGTAAACAAAACTAAAGAAACAAACTGTGCTATTCACATCCTCTACAGACCAACTTGCCACTCTTAAGCCTTTTCTCAGAAGCCAGAGATCAACCACTATAAAAACAACCTCAACTGTAAAATGTTCTGAGGATATCTATTTATAGGAAAAAGGAACAGTTGTGGCAAATTAAATGTATTCTACTCATCTGTCAGTGCCCATTTATTATGTAGAGAAAAACATCAGCAGCAAACACTTGGCCATGCCATTCTACTGCTACTTCTCTGATATTATGCAGTTTGGGAACTGTAGTGAATCAATAATGTTCACTAAATCTTGGGTGTTTGGGTTTTTTTATTTTTGTTTTTACTTCTTGAATACAGACTTCTGGTAGTAACAAAGTACGTTGATTAGTCCTTTGTGAATCTAGCATTTAAGATTACTAGTTTAAGAGAATTTTAATTATTTTCCTCTGTTTTCAACCAGTGTAACTCTCCTTTTCTTACTATTACACTGTTGTTTGGGATGAAAAAGAAAGAAAAACAGAGAGTCAATAAGGTAATTTTTTATTTTTTTTAGGGAATTAATTTAATTAAAATTAATGAATTTGAAGGAAGGACTCTGAATCTTGTTTCTCTTAATATAACCGGAGTTTCTGTGTAGTGAATATATGCTAGGTAGACTTAAGCAGGACTCATCTAACCTAGCTTTAGACCTCTACTATGCAGCTGTCAACATCTTTATATATCTATATCTATCATATCTACATATCTATATCTATCATATCTATATCTATCTATACATCTATATCTATCAGTTATCTTATAGCTGCACTGGTAGTCAATGAAAAGAATCAGGGTCCTTTAGAGCACTTCTGGCTTAGTTTACCTGACTGAGGATGATCTTTACTCAGCTTTGGAGAGGCCTCACCTCCAGTACTGCATCCAGTTTTGGGCTCCTCACTCCAAGAGGGACATGGAGGTGCTGGAGAGGGGACAGAGGCTCCCAAGCTGCTAAAGGGCTTAGAACATAAGCCTGAGGAGGAAAGACTGAGGGATCTGGGCCTGTTTAGCCTGGAAAAGAGAAGGTTGAGGGGAGACCTCCTGGCTCTCTAGAACTACCTGAAGGGAGGTTGTAGAGAGGCAGGGACTGGGCTGTTCTCCCTAGTGGAGAGTGATAGGACAAAGGGAAAAGGGTGGAAATAGTGCCAGGGGAGGTTCAGGTTAGATATCAGGAGGAATTTCTTTGCTGCAAGGGTTGTGAGCCATTGG
>VWZO01012530.1:0-39443 GCA_013396975.1 Bucco capensis
CTTCCTCCAGTCCTCAGGCACCTCTCCTGTCATGAGAGTAGAAATTACACGAGTCTTCAGCTGTGTTCAGGTATTAAGTCAAGATATGGGAGTCCATGTATTCTGTCATCACTGGAAGCACTTTTTATTATGTGTTGTGTTATCAAACAAAGAAGGCACAATTAATACTTCAATTAGGGAGCTGCTGAAGAGAGTCCAGCACAGGGCCACCAAGATCATTAAAGGAGTGGAGCATCTCCCCTACGAAGACAGGCTGTGAGAGCTGGGTCTCTTCAGCCTGGAGAAGAAGAGACTGAGAAGGGACCTCATTAATGCTTATAAATATGTTAAGGGTGAGTGTCAGGAGGAGGGAGCCAGGCTCTTCTCAATGTCATCCAATGTTAGGACAAGAGGGAATGGGAGCAAGCTGGACCACAGGAGGTTTAATATTAACACAAGGAGGAACTTCTTTCCAGTGAGGGTGACAGAGCACTGGAACAGGCTGCCCAGGAGGGCTGTGGAGTCTCCTTCTCTGGAGACATTCAAGAGCCTCCTGGACACATTCCTGTGTGAGCTCGTCTAGGTGATCCTGCTCTGGCAGGGGGTTGGACTAGATGATCTTTCTAGGTCCCTTCCAACCCCTGACATACTGTGATACTGTAATTGCCAAGTGGTAAAAAGAACAACCTGTACTCTAGTTTTGAAAAAAGTGACTTGCATGTTGATTCAGGTGGAAGTGCCTGGCTGTGTGTCTAAAGCAGAGCTAAAATTTTGCCTTGGCAAAAAATTTCTAACTTGACCTTTCGCTATTGGCTAATTTAGAGAGGTTCTCTTCTCAACGAATGTTTCACTCAGAGATAGGTGTGCCGCTCTTGGTGCGTGGCTGCCCCTGTTATGCATAGCACTTGACATGGGTGCGGAAGCTCCACAAGACAGAAAGACAGACATCTCCAGGCCCTGCCATTGTTGGAGCAAACTGAGCTGCATCACACTACCAAGGCTGAGATCCTGGTAACTATTTACATTAAAAAGCATTCAGACACAAGAGGCTGAGATCTTCAGCCTGTGAGTGGAGAAGCCAGGAGCACCTAAGGCGAGAAGGGGGGCAGGAGCCACCTCATGCAGCCTGGGCCCACGGAGAAGCAAATGTTGGCAAAGACTTGGCGTAACAGCAAGGGACAGAGTGTTGCGGGTTTTTCTTTGTCCTTCTTCCCTCACTGTGGCAGAGGGAGCACCCTTGGGAGAGGGAGGGCAGCGCGAAAGGAATCGCAACCAGCAGATGAAGGCACTTGCCACCCGCCCGCCCTGCTGCCACCGGCACAGGGCATATACTACTCCACGCTTCTACCCTCTCCTGGCGGCGCTCAGCAGCTGGTGATGACTTCATCTGCAAGCGCCGTGCCAGCACTCTTAGCGGCCGCTCCAGCTTTGCTCAGCCGGAAGCTGCAGTCGGCTTGCGGTGAAGGCGGCTATCTGTTCTACTCTTCTTCCGGGTCCGGCTTCAGCCCTGAATGGGCGGGGTGAGCGTCTTCCCCGGCCGCGATTTGAGCTGCGCTCGCGAGAGCTCTCTCTTTTCCTAGCCGGCGCTGAGAGAGGTGGGTGTACGGGCCTTGCGCGGGCCTGGGTGGCTGTACAGCCTTTTCCTCTGCCATCGCTGCAGTATGGAACCGGGAGTCGAGTGGCGTTCCCCGTGGCAGCCCCCGGGTGGGGATACAGCAGATTATCTCCTGCCCGAGGCCCGATGGTCGCTGAGACGCCCCGTGCTGGGGGAGAGGGACCGGCGGTGTTTTCCTTCCCACTACCCCCGCGGTGTCCCGAGGGAGGCCGCTGCGGCGGCGCAGCAGGCCGCCAAGGCGGGAGGGAGCCGGGTCCAGGTGCGGAGCTCCGGGAGGACTGCCCGTCTGCCCGCCCGGCGGCACATAGAGCTCCGTGAGCAGCAGGGCAGGTTCCCTAGTGCTCCTGGGCCTTGAAGCTGTTGGCGCAGTGGCGCACACGCGGGGCTCCGAGGTGGGCAGGTCCTTCGTTCCCCAGGACGTTTTTTCCATATTGAGGTTGATATTCCCCAGAGCGACGTGCTGGGGCTTGTGTGGCCCGTGGGGCACTCTCTGGCTTCGTTTTGAAGCGTGTGGCTGAGGAGCTGGATTGCAGAGTGCTGCTGGTGACAACTGAGATGGTCTTTTGCGTTGCAGAAAAGCCATGTTCAGCTCTAGTGCAAAGATTGTGAAGCCAAATGGCGAGAAGCCAGATGAGTTCGAGTCTGGTATATCACAGGTACATGTCTTTTCCTTCTGCTGTTTGGTAACTGATTGCGGGTTATGGGGAGAGTGTTGTCTTAACAGTTGTCTTAAGCTTGGAGGGCAGTGCTGTCTGTACTTGTGCTTTTTGCTAACTTTACTTAAGAACTGGGGCAGTCACCCTGTGTTTCCACCGGTTGAAATCATTGCATCTGTCTCTGTGACTTGCAGGATACTGATTGTGGTAAAAAGTATGTAGCTGCTCTCTCGCACTGTGGACAGGCTTTGGTCTCAAGGGCTCTTATGAATTGAACTGTATGTAATGGATTATTCTGCAACTTCACTTTTCAAGGCTCTGCTGGAGTTGGAAATGAACTCAGACCTAAAGGCTCAGCTGCGGGAGTTGAACATCACAGCAGCTAAGGTAAGCTAGGCCTTCTGCACAAAGGGCTATTTGGTGACCTGTGCGTTTAATTCTTGTGAATTCGCATGCTAGGTGAGTAGTGTCTTTGGGTGTTTCTTATGGCCTGTGATTGTTTTACCGTATTCTATTGTGGCTTATCTTCGGGTATTTGCTGTTAATATATAGGATTTTGTACTGGTGTTTTTCTGTAAAAAATGGTCTGAAAACTGTTAAAATCTCAAATTGCAATTTAGCAATTTAAATACTTCTAAAAATGGTGATTTTACTTTCTGTTTCTGCAAACCAGGCTTGAGATCTGAAACTGACTTTTTTTACATGGATATTGGCTGGCAATGTTGCCCTTGCAGAATCTTTGTTAGGAATGTAAACCATAATACTCTTTTTAAAATCAGTTAATTGTACATCCTCTTGTATACCGAGGTAATAGACTGACTTGAGCATGTAGGTTAGGCTGTTTGTAAACTTTAGCTTTAGTTTATAAAGGGAAGTAAAACCTTAAGGAAGAAAATTAGTGGAAAAGGAGGAAGAAAACTAGCATTAGAATTTGTCAGTCTTGGAGACTGGATGGAATTTCTGAAGCTGGCTGCTGCAACAAAAAAACTTAAGTAGATTTCTTTTTCATTCTTGCCCAGATGCACCAATACAGACATAAATGCATGACTGCTTAAGGTTAAGTGAAAGAATCTGGGAATGCAGAGTTGGCTTGGTATGAGTTCAGGGGCCTTTGCGTGAACCGCTTTGCTTCAGAAGTACAGCAGTGCATACTGTCCTCAATGAGGAGTTCTTAAAAATGTCCTAGTTGTTTACTTAGCTATTTGGCTTTTCTTGTGAGAAATCTACTGTGTGCATCTGAGTTAGCTCATGTGGGAATGTATCTGGTGAAAAACAATTCAGCTTTCCATCCTGTTGGAGAAGGATGATGTCTCTGGAGTTAGGTTCATAGGAGAAATGCCTTGTAAGCCTATACGAACTTTTTCAGTTTTGATAAACTGTTGGAGAAACAAACTGGGAGAAAGTAATCCATATTGGTGTAATGTAAACTGCTGGCATTTGGAGGGGAGGGAAATGCTTCATTTGAATGATACAGGCCTTAGCAAGTGGTGGACGGAATATGATTTCCTTGAAGTAGTAGCTCAAAAATCATAGATTTACTATTTTAAGGTTTGTCTAGAGTCTGCATTAGAGGTAGATAATTGAAACTTTGTATCAACATGTACCTACTACTGCAGATGTGATGATAAGCATTCAATATAGTTAGGATTCTAGCATCCTGAGTCCCATCCTGGAGAAAGAATGAGCTGTGCTATTCAGAGTATGTGACTCTGAAAGGAGGATGGGGTTTATTGCCCAGCCGCTTCTTTACAGCAAAACAAGTTCTCTGACAGAGGTATTTGTATGTAGTGCTTGCTCTTACATGCAGGTACTGCTCTCTGACGCTTGCTTTTTTTCCCACCAAGTTGTAAGCAAGTCTATCAAATAACTGTGTTCAGAGAATTCATGACCCAACCGAATGTTTATTCTTGACCTCTAGGATAATGTTTAATATCTGTTTCAGGAAATTGAAGTGGGTGGTGGCAGAAAAGCCATCATTATCTTTGTACCGGTTCCTCAGCTGAAATCCTTCCAGAAGATTCAAGTGCGGCTAGTTCGTGAGTTGGAGAAGAAATTCAGTGGAAAGCATGTGGTGTTCATTGCTCAGGTAAAACACACTTAGAATCATTGAAATGTTCATTTGAAAAGGTCCCTGGAAGTCACCTAGTCCAGATGCGTGCATGAAGCAGGGCTGTTGCTAGCCTTACAGTCAGGTTAGCTGTGGTTTTATTTAGCTGAGTCTTGTAAACATGCAAGGATGGAGATTTCACAGGATCACTGGAAAAGGTGTTCCAGTGCTGTGCTACCCTTCTTATTTTATCCATTCAAGACAAATATTATAGTGGGTATTTTTGTACCAGCAGGAAATATGATCAATGTCCTTCCGTGGATGGAAGCTAAAATTATTTCAGCTAGCAGGCAAGGCTGTGTAAACTTGATGAGATGTAAAGCTTTTTGGAGGAGGATATAATTTTTTTTGTTCTCTCTTACTCCTTCAGAAGTTTGAGAAATAAAGTTTGAAAGTAAAAGGGAGCATAGGAGCCTTACTATACTGAGATAACTTGAAGTGCTTAGATTAATAGGAGAGCAAGAAAAAACCTGTCTGAAGTTCAGAAATTATGGAAGTAGCTAAGCCATGAAAAGGTGACAGAGGGCTCAAGGAGCAGTACTAAGGGATGGAGAGACCAAAGATCTGTCTATGGAGTGGGGAATTAGTTGTTACTGAAGCTCTTTATAGCGATAGTTCTTAGTAACATAATTTTAAGAGCAAGAACACCTTACCCTGAGTCTTATTGTGGCTCACTTAAACTAAGTGCTTGAGAGTACCCTAGTAGTTTAATAATCCATATTTTAGAAGGGAATGTGTGCAGTTTTCTGCTGTAAGTAAAATGTTCTTGCTTTTAAATGTGATATGACCAGTTTAGATTATGGTTACCCCCATAATAGTCATGTTGATAGAAATACTGAAGGTGGCTACAACTGCATCTAAACCTCAATGTTTTAAAGCATCTATCCTTCTAGACAGGGAAGTAGAAAATGTTTTATTGATCCAAGCTGGTGTAAGTATACACACATTCTAGATGCTGGTTTTGGAACATTAAAATTAAGCCAGGGTTTGATCTGGATTGTGTAATGATTCCCCAAATTCAAACTAGCATTTTGATCTCAGGTGTCATCTAGCTGTGAGTGGCACTGAGATGGCTTACTACTCTGCTTCACACCAAAGGCTCAGTCTAACGGAAGTCCTTTGTGCTTTCTGTTCCCAAAGAAGTGTGTTCACATTGCTAATACAACACAGTAAACTAGCCTGGTTGTATTCATGGGGGAGGATGAAATACAGTTCTTCTATTTCAGGCACTGAAGACAGGATCAATAGATGAGAAATAAAGCAGTATTAGAACTTCAACTTCTTACAAGTACTATCAAGTTCTAATGGTGGTGTAGCTTTGGTCGTACTTAAGTCTCCTTTTCAGTGTTATGTGCATCTGTTCATAGTGAGAAAAAAACGTGAATGTGTTTTGTGGTTTGGGTTTTTTTTAGTTGGTTGTAAACACTGGATGCTGAGAAATGCCTTTTTTTAATTGACTTAACAGAGAAGGATTCTGCCCAAGCCAACAAGAAAAAGTCGCACAAAAAATAAGCAAAAGCGTCCCAGGAGGTAAGTAAATAATCTTGATTCAATATGACAGCTTGCTTTTTTAACTTGATACTTCAGTAAAATAATGTGTAGTTGGTGTTTTGAGAAGTCATTCAAGACATTCTGTGCTTGTGAGGCCCCACCTGGAGTACTGCATCCAGTTTTGGGCTCCTCAGCATAAAAAAGATGTGGACCTGTTGGAACGAGTCCAGAGGAGGGCCACAAAGATGAGTAAAGGATTGGAGAACCTCCCCTATGAAAATAGGCTGAGACACTTGGGATTGTTCAGCCTGGAAAAGAGAAGGCTTCGAGGGGATCTTATAGCAGCTTTCCAGTACCTAAAGGGGGATTTATAAGACAGAAGGGGAGAGACTTTTTAAGCGGTCAGACTGTGATAGGACAAGGGGGAATGGTTATAAGCTGAAGGAGGGGAAATTTAGATTAGAGATTATGAGGAAGTTCTTTACCCGGAGAGTGGTTAGGCACTGGAACAGGATGCCCAGAGAGGTTGTGGATGCCCCATCTGTGGCAGTGTTCAAGGCCAGGCTGGATGTGGCCCTGGGCAACCTGGTCTAGTGATTGGCATCCCTGCTCAGTGCAGGGAGGTTGGAACTAGATGATGTTTAGGGTCCCTTCCAACCTGGCCATTCTATGATTGAGTGGTCATGTCCTTTCTTTTACTGCTTGAAATAATATCTGCCATTTGTCTGCCACAAGATGCAGTACAAAGCTTGTGTTTGGGTACTGTGTTGCATTTCTTAGAACTCTATATTTCCAGCTAGAGCTGTAGCCAAGCAATACTAGCTTAAAATTCACCAACCTGCTGTCTGTTACCACTGTGCTGACTATTTCTTTTTTTCTTAAGCTGTAGGAAGAGCCATATTATATGTTAGACTATACAGAAGGCAGAGCTGCTAAACTGAAGAGATGCAGTAAGGGAGATAGTGGCTTAGGAGGGGTGTAGGTATGAGTAGACCCTCTGAGTATGAATTCAACAGCAGCAGTATAGTAATTTTGTGTTCAATGGCCTCCCTGCTCTCACTAGACTTGCAACACTACTGTGTCTATGTGGATGTTGCTATCTCTTATATTCTTCTCAATCTTATATCGTTGTTTAGTCCATGTCTTAAAAGTTTGTCCTCTTTATGACATGTGGCAAATTCCTGTAACTTCTTCCAGCCCCAATATTGCACCTGTGTTATATCTATTACTGTATTATGAAATCTTCAGGCTTGGATTTTAAAAGTGCAGTTTCATGCTAGTATTGCCTTTGGACTGCAGAACTACCTACAGTCCTGCCTTTGGAGGACTGTCTTAGTCCTCCAGTGGCTAGAGAAGTTGGCATCTGTGTGGTTCAAATGCTGCCACTTTCAGCTGGAGGAGAGTGTCCCCTCCTCAGCCTGAGACTAGATCAGGCTGGTGGTGTTGTAGAACTGATATGTTTATTACAAAGCATAGAAATCTGATGTTTATCTCCTTTAGCTATCCCATTCTTTGCCAGTTTAAAATGCCACTCTAGACACAGGTCTTGGTTACTAGTGACTCTACCCTGGAACTGCAGATAGGGAAGCTGGAAATCTTAGCTATTCATCTAGACTCATACCACAAAACAACCTGGATTACTTTTTCTAGTTTTGGTGTACTTCCAGACAGTTCACAAATACAAATGTAGGCATCAAACAGTCTTTTAAGTGTTGACTAAACTTACCAGCTGTACTTTTTTCCTTTAATACATTGCTGTTTAAGCTGCTTGGGTTTAGGCAGATGAAAACAGTTTTTTCAGAACTGGACCCCTTATGAACATACTCTCTGTAACTGAAGGGACTTGCACACTTAAGCTCTTCCAAAATGGGAGGGGGGACTATGTTTCTTAAATGTGTAGAAACAGAAGTGTTTTGACAGTATTGATGCAAAGCAACCTGTGGTCTCAAAGGTCAGAAATCTGACTGACTTTTCCCCCTCATGCAGTGTAGAATTTAGCTTTCATTTTCATATGACCTGTGAAAATGTGCAGGGCATTGTTATACTGCAGCATTCAAAAAAAGCACAAAACAAAAAAGCCCCAAACCAAACAAAAAAACCCAACAAAAAACCAAAGGAAAACACCACTGAATTTTCAGCTAAAATATGCTGTGGAAGGTTTAAGCATTGGGAAACTGATGTTTTAATGATATAAATGTGGCATTTCAGCCGTACGCTTACTGCAGTGCATGATGCCATTCTTGAAGACCTGGTTTTTCCAAGTGAAATTGTGGGCAAGAGAATCCGTGTCAAACTGGATGGCAGCAGACTCATAAAAGTCCATTTGGACAAAGCACAACAGAACAATGTTGAACACAAGGTAAACAAAAATGCTTTACTTTCTTGTGAAGGATGGGATGGCATTCTGACATAGCTATGAGGCTGCTTATGTGATACAGCAAGAGACTGCCCTTTGGCTTGTGGCAGCAGGCGGCTTCTGTTTGCTTTTGGAATCAGCTTTCTGAGTCTCCTATGGTTGCACATCAGAGATTCCAAATACTCTCCAGGAAAGATTTTCTGTGTAAATGTTCAACTACCTTAAACTGGAAGAAAATAACCAGCTTCAGAGTTTACTTCAGAGTGAAGATAGTGGTGGGAAATAGTATAGGACCTAAAGTATGTTGACAGAGATTTTGGTTTCTTATACAGCATGTATAAAAAAGATTGTTTGTCTTCACAGGTGGAAACATTTTCTGGTGTCTACAAGAAGCTCACAGGCAAAGATGTGGTGTTTGAATTTCCAGAATTCCAGCTGTAAAGTACAAAAAATGGCTGAATAAACAACTGTTCATATAACAGAGTAATTTGATTTGAATTTTGAATTTCATAAACATAGATGGGATTTAACTGGTTCATGGGACTTCTCTACTCTCTGGATGAATGACACTTGTGTATCAAAGTATTAAGTCACCAGCATTTTAAATGTAGCCCTCTTAGGTTGTTCTTGTTACTTTCACAACAAAACTCTACACAAGAGCATCCAGAGTCTGCAAAAAGAATTGGCACTGAAAAAATAAACTGAAGTATGTCGAGACTTGCCTTTTGGGGAGAATATGGAGAATTATTGTAGAGCAGAGGAACTCTGAGGTTTTGCACACAATACTGGAGAGCCATGTGTTGCTCCTACGGAATATCAGGAGTAGATACTGGAAGTCTGGTGGTGTGACCTCTGAAAAATGGAGCAATGACATCTGAAAAAGGAGTTTGAATTTTTTGGAAATATGTTGGGGGAGGTGTAGTTTGAGGTCACTTTCTTGTTCTTTAAAAGTGGCAAAATTACATAGCACTTTTTATGGAAAAGCAGGTCCTGAGATTCTCACCTTTATCAAAATGAAGCAGGGAGACATTTTCACTTCTGAGTTCTTGACTACCTTACTGGACAAAAACTACAGGTTTTTTAGGTATTGATCTTGCTTTCAGAAATCACGGATTGCTGTATTTCTATATAGTAGCAGGATGTATGCCTGTATATCACTGTTGAGGTAACTTTTCTCATGGCTAATAATCGAAGGCAGGGATAGATACGCCAGGGTGAAGCAGCAAATGTTGTAATGTTTGGGTTTGCTTTTTTTTTTTTTTAATGCTGTTTTAACATAGTTCAGTACATGCTTGGCAATACAGGGAGAGGTGGGAAGGACTAGCTGTGTTACAGCAGCCAAAGGCTGCATGATAGCATCTTAAAAATACTATATATTTGACTTGGGTATCTTACTTTCAGCAAGTAATGTTTTTTCCAGCTCAGGAGGTGCATGGGGTTGGGCAGGTAAATGTTCTAAGCAATTCATATGTATTTAGTACTTTACTGAACAGGCTGTTGTGTTACTGACGAGTAACTGCTTTACTGTAGTAAAAGGCACCTAATTACAGAGCTAGCCTATTAGGTGGAGATCTAAGTAGGTAACAGCTTGTGTACCAGGGGTTCTTAATAACTTGCATCTTACTACCTGAGAGCAGATGGAGGACAAGTGCCACTTATTGAGGGTCTTTGTACCTTTACTTCGTCTTTCTCATTTACTGTGGTTTTGCTTGTTTCCTATTTGATATCAGTTCTGAAGAACTAAAAGGTTAAAACAAGTTCTGCATTGCTTTTGCATTGAAAAAGTGAAGGTATTTAATTCATGCCATAACTGCTCTTTAGTAGGGCAGGACAGATAGCTATATGCTGTTAATTTTGGTGCAGATGATGCAAAGAATCACAGAATGTTAGGGATTGGAAGGGACCTCTGGAGATCATCTAGTCCAATCCCCCTGCAAGAGCAGGACAACCTAGAGCAAGTTGCACAGAATGGTCCAATTGGGTTTTGAATATCTCCAGAGATGGAGACTCGACCACCTCCCTGGACAGCCTGTTCTGTTGCTCCATCACCCTCACAGTAAAACAGTTCCTCCTCATGTTAAGATGGAGCTTACTATGTGCTTGTTTTTTCCTATTGCTTCTGGTCCTGTCACTGGGCAGCACAGAAAAAAGACTGGCCTCATCCTCCTGATACCCACCCTTTAAGTATTGATAAGGTTTCCCCCTCAGTTTTCTCTAGGCTAAACAGGTCCAGCTCTGAGCCTCTCTGCCTAAGAGAGGTGTTCATGTCCCCTAATTGTTTTAGTAGGCCTTCTCTGTACCCTCTCCAGAAGTTACCTATCTGACAAAGAAAACACTTGTGCCCTGTTGCAATTAGTAGTGAATTTTCTGCTACTTACTGACAAGGCTTGAATGTTTGCACAAAATCGCAGGCTGTATCTTTGAAGAAGTTGGCTACCCTGAGGCCTTTCTCTATCCTTTCCAAACTTCTGTCTCTGGAGTATAACTTTATTCCTTACTCCTCACATATTTATTGTTCATCTTGGGTGATTCAGCAGAAGTGAATTCATAAACTTCCCTTAGAATTAGTTAGGAAAATTGTAGGTATATAATAACCTGAGTCTTGGCTGCTTGTGTGTAGGAGCATAATCACAAAAGATCTTACAGCAGAAGGAGTTCCAGAACTTTAGAATCCAAGTTGTTATTAAAATGGTTGTTACTCAGTTTGGAAAAACCACCCCCCCCATTCCCCCCAAAATAATTCTAGTCTCAAGTCAGACATGTTACTAAGCTTCCTGCTGCAACAATCACAGATGGTAACCTGTGCAAATAAATACTTGCTAGTGTGGGTTTAAGGAAGCAGTCTAGGGAGCATTTGGAAATTTACCAGATATTAACTACCTTTAGTTAGAAGTTGATGAATCTGCTGGGGCTATGTAACATCTGCAAGAAGAGATGATGCTCTTGACAGCCAGCTTCACTAGACAGCATTTCCTTTTTTGTAGCGAAATGTGATTCGGGTTTGATCTTTTCATAGTAATAAAAATGTCAGTAGTGTTTCTAGTTTTGAAGCACTGGGAAGGGGTAAGCAGGAATGCATAAATCCAGTAAACTGAGTATAAAGATTGCAAATGTTCCTAGGCATTGCCAGCTGGCTATAAATTTTTCTTGGCTCTTTTTGCAGGCCTTTTGAACTATATGAAATGCAAAGGCCTGTGATGGCCCCATGAGCAAATTCTTTGAGTGAAAGCATAATGCTGTCAAAGCCATTTGTGGTGCTTACATCAACTAAGCTGCAAGTAAAGGTGGATTTTGTGGTATTAAAAATACCAGGCTGTGTGCTTTGCAAAACACTTTAGTTCTAGTTTACCTTCATTCACGGACTCCCTTGTGTGTTAGTGTCAGTTATAACAGTCAGAAAAGTCTCTCTGTCCCTTGACAAGCATATAAAATAAATGCCTGCAGTCTGGAAAGTCAGTTGATGCCATCTGGTCAAGTGCTAATGAGGCTGCTGGAATACTGGTGTCAAATGTTACCTTAACCTAAACAGACTCCATATGAGATGATGCTAGACTTTTCCTATATGTTTGATGTGCTGGTGCAGTAAAACTCTGAACATGTGGTTCCTCACAGCTGAACTGTGCAGAAAAGGCAATGGGGCATTCTGTACCAAGACCCTGTGCAGCATTAGTATGTGGGTAGTGTCAATGTGAAGAGAATCACGTACTGAAGAGTATAAAAAAAACCTAATTCTTTCCTGTAGCAGCTCAAAATGAGAAGCAAGGACTTTACATCTGTTAGGTGCTATTGAGACTTGCACCTGATGTTAGAGCTTTCATTGTTTATTCTGTATGCATCCTTTCACAAATGCCTAAAATATTTTTGTCTGTGAGGAAGACTTCCCTGCTGGTTTGCCTTTGAAAAGGTGTGTAGATGTGTCATAATTTAGTGTGGCAGAACTTGCTTGAAGTTTTGAGTGGTAAGTGCTTGATGTATCTTTTATTAATGTGATGATTTGATGCATGATAACATCACGTCTCTTTAGCCCCTCTTTGAGTTTAAGTGGGAGCATCTGGCAAGTTCCAAGCAGTGTTAAAAGGAAATCCTATCACTCCTGCATTGTGGACAGGAATAACCTATTTCATATGCCTTTGTTTCTACTAAGTGGGAGGCTTGAGTTTGATTCTGTGTTATCTAAAAGCCAGAGCAATGCTGAAAAGCTAGACCTTTTCCTCTTTGTGGGTTGTGCTTTCTGGGTCTCTAGAGGTGTATCAGACTGACAGGATAAAAAAGATACTGATTACAGAAAGTCATGAAATCTCATGAAAAGAGATCTTGTGGTTAGGCTGAAGGAGAGAGTTTTCCTGTCTTCCGTATGGGCCTCACTGCAGCATTGATCAGCGCGAAAGGTTGACCTCTTTGAAGTGGCTTTGCTGTGCTGCTTACTGCCTGCCTTAATGCTTGTGTGAAGAACCTGTGTTCTGCTGAGAGCGAGAGAAACAAGTGACACAAGCATCTCTTTGTAGGAGACAGAGCACTAGCACAGAGAGATAAATGTAAAAGATATTATTTGTCTTGTGATCAAAAGGAGAAAGTTTGTTGGATTTGTCAGAGTCTGCAAGTTCAGGTATCCCCTTCTATACCATTCAGTTACTGCTACTCTTTCTGTTTTTCAGAAAAATCATTCTTAAGCTTAGCAACAAGCAGTTGCTGCTAGGTGTTGCCAAATAATTAATAGCTAATGTTTTTCATTAATGGATATTGTGCTGACATGCCTGGCTCAGTTTTGATCTGCCCCTGGAGCAGCAAATATGGAATTAAAGTCAGGCACTGAAGAGATTACTCCAATTGTAGAGGTGGGAAGTAACAGAAAAAAAAATACTGCTGCATTGAATGCTGCTCACAAGTTTTATACAAGAAGCGTTAGTGCAACACTACTGATGAACTTGAAGGCCAGATATTACACAACTGCAAACGAAGTTAAACCTCTGTTGCTGTTTCTGCATTTACCTTTCCCACCATACACCTGATGTATTGCATAGAATACATCTATACAGGGAGGCTGTCTGCCCTGTGAGGCTGTGCTAAGGGAGTGAGAGTCAGATGAGTATCTTCACAGGTATGGCACTACAGACTGTTTTTTACTGGACGTATCTTGATGTAACAAGGTTGTTTCCTATTTTCTTGGTGAAACAGTTACTATTAGGTGAAGCCAAAGGGAATGGGACACATTATATTGTCTCAAGAGCAGAGGGAGGGGATGGACTCAGCATGCTGGTGTGCAGATCTGTACTGGGGAGATGTCAGGCATCTGCTGCATCTTGCATCTTTAGGGAGTTTGCCTCAGGAGTCTAAAGGCTGGTTGGTGAGGCAGCCCTTACTTTCAAGTACTAGGACAGGATTTGTGATGGCCTGCAATACTCTGAGCTCCAGCAAATGAGCTCAGATGCTGATTTATTAAGAAATTCGAGTATTGGCAAATTTCATCCCTGGGAAAATCTGACTGGGATTGTTGATACTGTTGTATATTTTGCCAAACCAAGGGGAGAGTGAGGCTCTTGTAATCTCGTAACATTTTAAAATAGCCGTTGTGATTTTTAAATAGATATTACGTTTAATCCTCTTACAGACACAAAAATAAAGCTGACTGTGGAAAGAGTAGAAAAATTTGCCTGAAGGCTCCTAAAATGTATAAACATTCTTTCCTGTTTTCTAACAGAAGACCTATTCTTGTCCTTTTACAACCAGTTTCCTTTTGTCTTCGTGTTTTTGGTTGGTTTCAGTCCAAGACTTCTACCTATAATTGTGTCAATATCGTGTTTGTCCTGAGCCTAAAGGCTCAGTGAATGTTGGGTTGTGGGTCAAGCTGAGGTAGCTGATCTAGCTGGTATGTCTTGCTGTATAGTCTAGCCTGTGAGGGCTGTCCCTCTCCACTTGCAAGGGTGGCTGAAAGGCTTATGAATCAGCTCTTGAAGCACTACAGCTTCTCAGGCATAGTAACATAATGAAAAATTTTAGCTTAACCATCAGCTGTTGCAACCTGCTGGTGGCTTAAATGGCTCCTGGGTAGTCCATGCATCAGCACCTCAGTTTACATGTAGTAGCCTGATTTAAATGATGCATAATGTGGCTACACAGCTTCTAGTTGGCTTTTTGAGTGGACAAAGGATGTTTATGCCTTTCTGTAAGGTGACCATGCGTTTTTCTCTCAAATGAAGAAAACTCCACATACTTGCTTATTTTCCCCTTTCCCATAGAAAACACTTTCATTGCTTTTATAGTGTTTGCCCTTTCCTTTTGAACTCTGCCTGTTTTTTCACTTCTGTTTCCCCAGTGTTTAGTCCCACCTTTTCTACTAACTTTGCCTGAAATGGCTCTATTTCTCCCTTGGATTCTGTTTCTGGCCTCAAAGTTATTTGCCTGTGTTTACAGAGAGAGTAGATATGTATGTAAAAGGGCATTGCCTTTTCCATCGTAATATGATCTTCAAAGGCTTGGACTGCAGTCACTTTCCTGCATTCTCTACATCAAACATTTCTCTTGGCATGAAGTCCTTAGTGGGGTGGACCTACACCTCCTGTGAGAGTGGATCAGAAGGGTGGTAAAGAAATGAACCCCCATACACACATGATCCTATTAAAGCTTTCTCTAGTCCCTCAGTTTGAAGCCTTTTTGTTGTTCTGATACTTTGCTGGTCTTGGGATTACAGAAAGTGGAAAGGAACGTCCTGCTACTGCCCTAGCATCCTGGTATTCCAGTAAGAGGTCACATACTGGGAATTACCCAGGCTTCTGTCCTGTTGGATGCTTGCTTACAGTATGATCCCTCTCATACTATAAGCAAGCTGGAGAAACTGGGGGGTAGGAAAAAGTGGTGTGAGCAGGGATAGGGGCAGATGATTCACAAGCCTTTTTTGTTGTAGAAGATTATCAGAGTTGCAGCCTTACAAATACAGCAGCTATTCATTAGAGGGCATTAATTGGTATAGTCACAAGCAGTGTTCTGGATTTGCCCTGCAAGTTGAGAGTGGAGCCAGTAAGATCTGTTGAAGTATAAACTGCTGTAACAGAGAGAGGTGATCTCAAAATCCCGCTTCTCACAATTAGCTGGCCCCAGATTTTTCCTGCCCAAATGTATGTGGAATACTGTGGTGTACCTGGGGTTCAAAACTAGTCTGGCTGTTTCAGATGAAAACCAGTGATATCAAAAGGCGCTTAAAAACCAATCAACAACAACAAAAAAACAACCCCCACAATTGTGTGAAGAAGGCTACCATGTGGTTAATTTAGCATTTACATTTGTCTCCATTGTGGAGACTCAGCTATGAAAGCTATGAACTACTTGCATGTTTTATTCGAGTCAAGAACGCGACAATCACTGCAAGAACAGAGAGGATTTCAGTAAGGGGAGAGTGTGTTAATTCTCCACCTAGGATGCTCACATTTGGTGCTGCATTTCATGTATTTTCATATCCACTGAAGCAAAGCAAGAAAAGTGCTGTGCTGGGGCAGTGTGCATCCATGGCTTAGAGCTGGATAGATGTAAATGGTTAAAAAGGGGTTCTCTGCTAGAGAGGAGGAGGGAAGAGTAAAAGTGCATTCCCAAAAAAGTGCATTCCCAAAAAAGTGCATTCCCAAAAAAGTGCATTCCCAAAATAAAAAGCTTACATCACGGACCTCTTCAGCTTTCCCACACTTCTTTCCTAATTATTGTCCTGCAGGACAGCTGATCTATTTCAAACAGGAAGCTGTTTACAGATAACACTTGCAACTGTTTTGTCTGATTTGTTGAACTGTCCAAAAGCAAGAGACAACCTCCTTTCAAATTAAAAACTGTCAGATTTCTGTAAACAGCAGCAATGAGGTTCATCTGTGCAGTGTCCCTGCAGGCACAGAGCGTTCTGCAGTTCCCATTTTCTCAGCAACCATAAGGTAAGAGGCTTTTATACTTTCATTCGTTAGAAACACATGGAGGAAAAAGCCTGGGTGTTTGTCAGGGAGCTTACTTTTAAGTGGCAGAATATGATTAATGATCCTCAAATAGTAGGGGAAGGTAAGGGAAATAAGAGCTCACGCTAACACGTGTGGATTAGATTACCGAATTGCTCTGTAGTGGGGAGTTTGTATTACAATGTACAGACACCACTGCAAATGCTCACTTTCCTTTGAGCTGAGAAGGACAAAACAGCATATGAATTTTAACTTTTCTTACAATTTAAACTTAGCGCAGTTTATTAAGAGGTCATAATTCCAAGTAACAGTATCAGTTAAATTTTAGAAGTGCTAAGCGCTTTTCTCCTTTGTCCTTTTATTCCTAAGAGGCTCGCAGTTTTCCACTTTAAAAAGTGAGCTTTTTGTATAGTTGCAAAGCAGGGAACAAAGACTGACATTGCAGAAGTGAAGCAGATGACAGAAGATCCAGTAAGGGCTGGAATTACATCACTGCATAATTAAGAGCAAAGTCTCTGGAAACTAAATGGAGTTAGAAGTAGTAGTGTATAAGATTTTTTTTTAATATTTTTATATGTACATTTATATCTTTACACATCCTTATATATATATATACATGATATATAAAGATATAAAATCTTGGTTTAAGTAAGCTGGAATGTGAGAGTAAGCTGTACTTCAGTAATCAGAAGGCCAGATATCTACTTTTCTGTTACGAGGTATGAAAAATAGGATTCATAAATGGACTTGGGAGTTTCCATTCTGAGCTCTGTGCATACATGCATATGTGCTTAATATAGATAGTGAAATTTAGGGGGGAGATTGTTTCCTAGCAAAACCAAATCACTGTGGATAAGTGAAATACCCAACCTTACTTGTCTGTACAGTGGAACAGGAAGAGCCTCTGGACTGGAAATACTACAACTTTGATCCTTGGCTACTGAAAGGTTTTTAAAATATAGCAAATATAAAAACTATTGCCCTGTGTTTCCCTCTTTAGCTGAGATCTTTTGTGTTTCTTATCTATATGATTGTTTAAATGATCATGAACATTTAAGTCATTGTAGTGATTAGAGAATATAAAACATACTGATTTAGAAGTCTCATTTATAACAATGATATCAGGATCTTTTAATCTGTAACAACTTAAGACATGTCCCTAAAATATTATTATGCTACTGATGCAGCATAAATAAGGTATGCAGATGTTGTAGACAAGAAGTAATAGTTCCAAGTTGAGTATTGCTTTTAAAACTGTTTGGACTATCTTTTAGAAAATTCTTAGTTGTATCAAAATGAAATTATTGTTTTAATTAATACATGAAAGAGAATATGTAACTTATTTAAATGCCATTTTGGCTAAGAATTTAAGGCATAGTCCTAAAATCAGCAGAGAATTGCACGTCGGAAACAGAAATCTATTGTGTAAATTGTATTTATAAGTTGTACATTATGTTGAAGGCTATTTTTTCTGATTACTTCTGAGTGATTTTTTGCTGTTTCTAAAACTCTTTAGTCATCTTTAGAGCTGTCCAGAAGCTCTTGAACCAGAATCCTTTTGAAGTGGGAAGGCTTTGCCAAAGTAGCTTTTTTAAAGAAAAGTGTTAGTTTTCTGGGGTAGTTTAGTTCTTTTGTCAACATGTTTTGGCTGAAAACCAGAAAGTTTAGCCAAAAATATTCTCATGATGTCTCCTGGGAAATGTAGTTTATACTTTGCATTATATTTCACAGCTGGCTGGACTTCATAGCTGAACCATGTTTCCCATATGGCTGTTTGGTCACTATATGGTTGGGGTCTCACTATTTTCATTTCCCTTGGTGTGTTAGGATGCATTTTGGGAAAGGTAGTCCAGTGAAAGAGGTACAGACTGAGTTTGTAAGGTATCAGCTGGAGTACAAAGCCCCTTGGATTACTGGTTGCTAACTAGCTGGCAGCTTCTTAAAATTTGAGTGCTTCCTTGTGGTTTGCACAAGCCGCTGACCATCCTGTTTGAGGGCCATGAGAATAGGACTCTTAAAGGATTTGATATGTCAGTAGAAGGCTTAAAGCCTTTTGATTTTCTTAGCCATGCAAACACCTGTACAAGGGAGAGAACCTTTTAAAATATTTCTAAGGCTTTGTTAGTGCTTCTGACCGCTTTCATGCCAGAAGTGCTCCATTTTGTATATTTGGAACTGAAAACTGCAAGGGAGTATGGCTGGACAGTAAGAGCTAGGTGAACTCTTAAGTACAAAGGAAAACAACTTACTAGGAGCCTGAGGCTTTAGAAAGAGGTGGTTTTGAAAATCCAATAAGGTCTCTTGCCACTCTAAGTGCCTCTTCAGAAAAATCTAGTCCTGAGCTACTTGCTTATAGTTTTCCAAGATGTCTATAGGGAAGATGGAAGTTGGTCTGCTCAAGTTCTTCAATGCTGGACTAGTTTTTTATTTGTTTATTAGGATCCAAGGATCGTTAGCTGCTGTGATTGTTTGGATGTTGCTTCCTCAAAACTGTGTGAGAAGATCAGTTAGGAGGTCCATAGAGTGTCCTGGAGGCCAGAACAGAGCAATAACAATAAGATGGATGATGATGAGTTTTAGGGTTTACATTGGTTTCCTTCTACAATGAATCATTGAATGATTCACATTGGAAGGGACCTTTAAAGATCATCTAGTCCAACACTGAAGCATGTGAATAAAATGTGCACATGAATAACACAGTGCTGCAGGTTAGATACCTTGCTCCAGACATGAATGTTTACCTGCTATATGGAATGAATGGAGGAGAGCTAAGTGCTGGAGAAAGTGACTTGACACAGCTGGCGAAGTGTGTGATGGCTACACCCACTGTCTGGAAAATGCTTCTGAGGGTGATGCTCTAGCATTCCTTCTACTGGATGTGGGAGGGCATAAATTCACCACCTTTAGTGTCAAGCGCTTTCTGGAACTTGAGTTCCTGAAGCTGGAGCCCCACTTTGAATGTGTGTGCCCAGTTGTCCTTCAGGCATGGAGACTTTGAAAACTGACTCTGAATAAAACACTTTTCTACAGTTCTCTTTGAAAAATGAACTGCATCTATCCAGCTGTCCTCTAATAATCTCCTGTTTGGGAGCACTTGCCTGGGAAGCAGGAGATTTGCATGCAGCTTGTTGTACTACTTCAAACCCCCACCTCCCATCTGCTAGAAAGGTGCCTTTGTCACTAACCAGCATAGTAATTTGGAAGTGGGACCACTGAACATCCAAGACTGTGTCCACAGCTTCCAAGTCAGTTTCTGATGATGATGATACTGCTTTGATTAAAAAAAAAAAAAAGTTAAAAAAGAGAAAGCCTAAGAAGTCCAGAGAAGTCCGTTCCTTTTGCATGGGTGCTCCTGTAAGAAGCTAATCTGCAAAAGAGAAGCATTTCCCCACCGTATTTTGAAAAGGAATGGCAGTGTTTTCTATTAACTTTCTTACATACAGTGTGCTTAGAGGAGACTGAAGGAGTTTGAATGTGTTTCCTTGATAGGCATAGATGAGCTAGATGGGAGAGTATTGTTCTGTTACTCTCTTCAGGCAAGATGTTGGCCATCTCTGGTCTGTGCAGTAAGAAAAGCTTAGGCACCAAAGTAAGTTTTCCAACAAAACCACAAGCATCCTCCTGCCTCTTAAAGATCACTGAATTGTTCGTATATGGCTTTGGGTGCTTTGTTTGGACTTGGGATATGCTAGAGTTACAGATTGTGTAGTAGTGTTACCTGTGCTGTTCCAATGCCTGATAACCCTCTCAGTGAAGAAATTCTTCCTAATACCCAATCTGAACCTCCTCTGGCATTTATTTCTTAATCAGTCTTTACTTTGAGGGTGCTTTTAGCAGTGCTGACCACTGTCTCTCCATAGGTTGAAAGTTATGCTCCAGTGAATCCAGGGGAAAAGGAGTTCACTGGTGAAGGTAACTGCACAAAACCACTAAAACACGCAAGAAAGACAACAAATAATTTCTTAACGTTCCCTCCCATTTAATGTGTATCTGATCACTTTGAGTTGTTAAGTTCTTGGCTGGGCATAGCTTTCTATATAATATTTTAAAAGGACTTACTCCTTTAACTCGTGGAGTGGTTCTAATTCTCATCAAGGCAATTGGTAAAACACCTACCTATTTGAGATGATTTTCTTGACACCATTTTGAAATTTAAGTTGATGTCATCATTCCTGCCTTTCCACTGTGGTCTCCATGGGTTATGCAGATCTCATTTAACCTGGAGAAATTTTGACATAATAAATAAAGACCTAGCACAGGAAACAGCAAAAGATGTCTTATTACATAGAGAAAGGAAAATATCTCTCAGTGAGCTCTCCCATCAGAATGGTGTTAATGAGAAAAGAAGTCTCTGATGCCTGACCGGTTAGTGAGTTACTCACAAGAAGCATTAAGGAGATGCATACTGAGAACATGTGCCAGAGCAAGACGAGTGCCACTCGTGCGTGCTGTGGAGACTCCAAGGTGGTGGGATCTGTCAGCAGTATCCACATATGCATTTGCAGTGTTTCTCTCTAGCAGTACAATGAACTTGCATTTTAAAGCCAATGCAGAGATGAGATGATGTAATGAGAGCCATGTTATGAGCTGCAGTTGAAAAAACTTCCTTACTGGAGTTTTTTTTCTTTGTTGTTTAATACCTTCATATAAGAATTGCCTTTCATGTAATTGTGGAAAACTCTGTAGTCACTCACTCCTTTTCTTCAGGAATGCATGAATATATATATATAACAGAAATTTATAATTAAATACTTCAAAATTAATTTACAATTCTTAAACAACATACATACATACCTATTTTCTTATGTCTGCGTCATTTACATAATTCTGAACATAATCTTAAATCTTCAGGGGAGAATTATAGATTTTTCAGTACCATCTTTCTTTTGAATTTTCAAGGACAGTCCCTGAAAGGACAAGGAATATTTCTTCACAGAGCATTCACAGACAGAGGAACCTGATTTGTCTGAAGAGGTCATTGTGATGTTCTTGGGTGGAATGTCAGAATTTCTACTAGTTTCCAAATAACGTCATGTCTTGAGTATAATGTCTCGAGAATTATCCAAGTTGAACTATATAAGTTTAAATACTCTATTTAAACTGTTTAAGTGTCATATGTGGAGGCAACTGTATTATCCTCACAAGTTTTATGGAGATAAGTAAATAGATTACATACTAGAAGTATTTTAAATGATGATTGATTTTTATGCAGACCATGTCTACTGCTACCTGTGCTTTTACAGTGCTCTGGATGTAATGGGAACTTAGTACAATGTCCAAAAATAATGCTCTCTATAGATGCTGGGGCAATTTTGCTGTCAACTTGAAACCTTCCCATCTGGAAAGAGACCACTTGGGCATCCCACATCTTGCAAATCCTGGGTTTAGTTTCTGAATGGTGTGTGCCAAGCTTGTGTAAGCAATTCCAACTTGATAGGCCAAGGGAAGTTGTTACATCAGCTATGATGTGTGTGTATCATTTCATGTCAAATAAATCTCTTGGCACTTCATTTCAGGGCCTGTCAGGTGCTTTGTTAATGATTCCAGTCATAATAGTTTTCACTCTGTCTTCTAAGCAACCCTCTATTTAAAAACACATTTGGCTTAGTTTGCACAGATTGTGTTCACATTGTTCCTTGATTTTAAGGAAGATGATATTAAATATTGCAACTACAGTGTTGGATACATGGAGTTTCTGATAGGCTTATAGTTGATTCCTCTGTACCTTTATGGCAGCACCTAGTGACTGTAGCAACTCTTGTTTTTGTTGTTGTTTGTTCTTCCTTTACTTAAGTCATCTGGCAGATGCTGGGATTTGAGCCAGTACACAGTCAGTGTAGTCTATAACCCCTCTGAGAACTTTTATTTTACTGGTAGCTGCATAATCAGAGCAGTAGCATTAGTTTTTATTCCTGTGAGTGCCCCATAAATGGTCAGCAGATACATGGTGAGGTTCAAGTGATCATAGAATCATATAATGGCCAGGTTGGAAGGGACCCTAAAGATCATCTAGTTCCAACCTCCCCGCACTGTGCAGGGATGCCAATCACTAGACCAGGTCACCCAGGGCCACATCCAGCCTGGCCTTGAACACTGCCAGGGATGGGGCATCCACAACCTTACTGGGCAACCTGTTCCAGTGCCTAACCACTCTCCGGGTAAAGAACTTTCTTCTAATCTCCAATCTAAATTTCCCCTCCTTCAGTTTATAACCATTCCCCCTTGTCCTATCACAGTCTGACCACCTAAAAAGTCTCTCCCCTTCTGTCCTATAATCTCCCTTTCAGTACTGGAAAACTGCTCTAAGATCCCCTCGAAGCCTTCTCTTTTCCAGGCTGAACAATCCCAACTGTCTCAGCCTGTCTTCATAGGGGAGGTTCTCCAGTCCTTTAATCATCTTTGTGGCCCTCCTCTGGACTCGCTCCAACGGCTCCACATCTTTTTTATGCTGAGTGATCACTGCTTCACTAATGTGCAGCTTCTTAATTTGTACACAACTGGCCTCTGGTCATGTTCTAGCTGTGTGAAAGATGTGTCTGTGTCTGCTGCTACGTTAGAGAATTTGGTGAGTACCAAAGCAGATGGAGATGCTAGTATGTATGTAGAACGAAGATCCAGGGAGGGCTCCACCCGCGCTCCTCATCAGTACCTTTTACAAGTGTGCTGATAAAAAGAGGATAGCGGATAGCACCCTCGAGCCTGCACAATGGATTATTTTTTTAGGTGAGACACAGCATGCGCAGAGCTGGACTAAAGTCCTAAGGTTCATCTGCCAGGGCCTAGCAAGCTTGGACGCTGGCAGCGACATCCTGAGGACGTAGGTTTTATTGGAGTGTCCTTCTCTTAGATGGAAGCCCTTACAGGGCTAAACGAGTTCCATTTGCCCGGGTTTGGAATCAGAGTTGTCCTTCTCCTAGGATGACTGCCAGAAGGCTAATAAGCACATCCTACCCATACAAGGATTATAGGAACATGGGTATCACTCCCCACACTTTACTGTGGGCAGAGAGTTTAATGCTCCCTCTGCTGTCGGCACAGTTATCACACCAGGGGCCACAGAAGATCCCAAGTAATTTTCAGACTGTGCCTGGGAGATGCTAGTAGTTACCACTTATTTAACATAGTTTGTTATATCCTTCCCTAGAAATGTACATGATTAAAATAAAAATATCTCTTGGGGCAATTGGTTAGATGAAAGAACTTAAATGAAAAATGCCCAAAGAGAGTTGTCATCCTCAAGGATCTTTTGATAGCAGAAGCATCATGGTGTACGGATAAGGGAAGTAACACCTTCAGTTTATAGTTGTTCAGGTAAACACACTTGTCTGCAAATTGTGTTCTGCACATTCAGTCTGTTTCTCTCTGAATTCACACTTTTTCATAATGAGACGAGATAGTTAAAAGCAGTTCACACCTGCATGCAATCACTTGTAATCTTTCTCAGTTTTTAAAAATATTTGTAGACCAGCACATTGTGCATGGCAAAAGATTTTGAATGAACACGCTTGTTATGTGTAAGAGCTGCTCTGGGAAATGTTTTGTCACTAAAAGATAGTATTTCAGCTGGCTTCCGTTTGGCATACGTTGTAAGTAGGATCGTGACTACTACCAGAGATTGATAAATGAAAATCTGCAGTAGTATACTAGTGTAGGAATACTTTGAGTTCTGTATCTTTACGTGTGCTTGTACTAAGTCACACCAGACCAATAAAATCCTGTTTCTTTTCTACTGTGTCTTGCTTCTATAGCCATTTCTATGTACCAGGTATATTTGCTCTTAATCTGGGGAGCTGCTTCGGTATGTTTGCATTCCTTTTGTCTTCTTTCCCTTATCTGCACTTGGAAAGATGTTTCAGTGCTCTAAGAGTGAAAGGACAGTGCCATCAAGTTCACTCTTCACTCATCCAGTGAAGATAAATGGCTATATTTCCGATGAGGTTTGCCTTTTGCTCTTATGCTCTTAAATTTTTCTCTTACACTGAATACACTGAAGCTTGGCCAATTTATTGAAGGTATTTTTGGTCTTTGTTTCATCAATATAACTTATTTCCTTCCTTTTCCCAGGCTGCTAGGAGCTGATATGAAAGTTTCAGCATAGTATCACATATGAATGTTGTTTTGTCTCTGCAGCTCCCCAGTCTGAGAATAAAAATAACCTTTTTTTTTTTCAAATTACATTGACACTGCTCCAGTTCAAATGCAAGATTTTGATCACGCATGCTTATGTACTATGATGTTTTATTATATTGAGAATATAATTCCGAGAATTATGTCCTTGTCATTTGAGGATAACACTCTTGGATCACTTCCATGACTCCTGGTGGCTTGCATGTTATTGCAAAATGCCTTACATTGTTGTATCTACTATGCTCTATATCTTTTACTTAATATTATTTTCCATTGCAGCCTGGTTTTTTTGGCATATCTTTCTTCCTTTTAAAATGTTCCCACTCTAATTTTGTGCTGGGTGGAGGTTTTTTTCTGATGAGCTTAGACCATTTAATTCTTTCCCTTGCACATCTTTGTTTTCTGTGTGCTGCTGGCACATGAGGACACGGTTTTGTAACACACTGAAGGCCATCTGAGCTTCTGCCAAGGGTATTTTTTCCCTGGCTGGCAACATTTTTCACAGGAACAATGACCATTTTACCCTCACCAGGAACCAAGGAACTAAATCAACTGAAGCATTTGAAGCATCATACTTGCAGCATTGGGAAGGACTGGGTAGCAGTCGAGTGGCTTTCCTTTGTTCTTAGAACCTCCTTTAAATGGAGCTGTTGAGTATCTAATGTGTGAGAAAACAAGGTGGAAAAACTGGTTCTGCTGTGTTGTTTGTCCTCCTCAGTGTGTAGTAGGATGTTGTGGCAACCAAAAGCAAACATTTCTCCCATCTACTTGTGCTCTGGGAGAGTGCCATCTCTCCCTTTTGTTCTTTCTCTACCACTCATGCCTGGTCAGGCCTTTTTGGTTTTCATTTTTGCTTTGTGTTTCTTCAATGAGCAGTCTATATCCTATGTCTCTTAAGAGGTGTTTATTCTTCTTCTAGCCTCATAAACTGCTTTGCTTAGGTTTTGATGTCTTTTGTCTTCACTCTCCATCATACTTGGCAAGTCGTGGAGGTCAGGTGAAGTCCCGGGTGACTGGAGGAAGGGGAACATCAACCCCATTTTTAAAAAGGGTTGAAAGGATGACCCAGGGAACTATAGCCTGGTGAGCCTCCACTTGTGCCTGGGAAGATCATGGAGTGGTTTGTCATGGAAGTAATGTTAAGGCACATGCAAGATAAAGAGGTGATTCTAAGAAGTCAACATGGATTCACTAAGGACAAATCATGCCTGACCAATCTGGTGGCCTTCTATGATAGAGTGATTGCAGCACTTGATGAGGGAAGACCGACTGATATCATCTACTTGGAGTTTTGTAAGGCCTTCGATACAGTTCCTCATGACATCCTTATCTCAAAATTGGTGAGATACGGATTTGATGGGTGGAGTGTTTGGTGGATAAGAAATTGGCTGGACAGATACAACCCAGAGAGTTGTGGTCAATAGTTCTTTGTCTAGGTGGAGATCAGTGACGAGTGGTGTCCCTCAAGGCTCTGTCTTGGGACCGGTGCTCTTCAATGTCATCTTTAATGACCTAGACATGGGTATCAAGTGCACCCTCAGCAAGTGTGCAGATGACACAAAGCTGAGTGGTGTGGTTGATGGGCCAGTAGGGCAGGATGCCATCCAGAGGGACCTGGATAAACTCAAAAAGTGGGCCCATGAAAATCAAATGAAGTCAAAATGTAAGGTCCTGCATCTGGGTAGGAGCAATCCTAGATATGAATATACACTGGGAGAGGAACTTATTGGAAGCAGCCATGCAGAGAAGGATTTGGGGATCATGATAGATGAAAAGCTGGATATGAGCCAGCAATGTATACTTACAGCCCAGAAAGCCAGCCACATCCTGGGCTGCATTAGGAGAAGCATGACCAGCAGGTCTAGGGAGGTGATTCTGCCTTTACTCTGCCCTCGTGAGGCCCCTCCTGGAGCACTGTATCTAGTTCTGGGGTCCTCAGCATAAAAAAGATGTGGACCTGTTGGAGTGGGTCCAGAGGAGGGCCACAAAGATGATTAAAGGACTAGAGCATCTGCCCTATGAGAATAGGCTGAAGGAGTTGGGGTTGTTCAGCATGGAAAAGAGAAGGCTTTGAGGGGATCTTACAGTAGTCTATCAGTATCTAAATGGGGACTACCAGATAGAAAGGGAGAGACTTTTCATCTGGTCAGATTGTAGTAGGACAAGGGGGAATGGTTACAAGCTGAAGGAGGGGAAATTTAGGTTGGAGATTAGAAGGAAGTTCTTTACCCATAGGGTGGTTAGTCACTGGAACAGGTTGCCTAGAGAGGTTGTGGATGCCCCATCCCTGGCCAGGCTGGATGTGGCCCTGGGCAACCTGGTCTAGTGTGTGGCATCCCTGCCCACGGCAGGGGGGTTGGAACTAGATGATCTCTAAGGTCCCTTCCTACCTGGGCCATTCTATGATATGACCATTCCTGACCTGTCTGTGTGTTTATACATGACTTAGTTGTGCGACTTGAAAACAGAAAGCAAGGAAGGGAGAACATTTATTTTGACCCTTTTTTTGTCTAGTGTCTTACCACTGGGCTTGAGCTGGCTCTGCACCAGGCTTCTTTCCTGCTTGCCTTCCATCCTTTAATGTGGCATGCCTGACTGTAGTCTAATTTCATCTACTGCATCCATCCAGTGGAAGCAATTACTCTCCTTGGGAACTGGAGCTGTGTATTCAAATATTTCTAAGCTAAATATGTTCTGTAGCTAGTACTTCTCATCCTTTGCATCAATATTTGAATGTCATTTCCATTGTGCAAAAGGCATATGCCACTGGTGACATGTCTGGGGTGATTGGATAAGGCCTTGATAAACCTTTCTGTCTCTCCTCTGCACATTCTAAGAATGTAGCTGCAGGACTGGGATCGCCTTCACCAGGTTAAGTTTGCTTTTTGAGCCTGTTCAGTGCCCTCAAGTAGACAACTGTCAGGTTCACCTGGAAAACTTCCAAGTAACTGGAGGGCAAGAACATGTTGAAAAACATAAGCTAGTTGAATGGGCAGTAAATACTAAATATTGCACAAATATCTAACTTCTGCAGCTAGTCATAAGCCTCTGTGGATGTGGAGGCTGAAAAGTGATGCCTTAAAGCTTCAGAAATAAAATGACAAATGCATCCTCATGATTCACTGATTCTTTATGAATCCTTGGTGTTTAGGTCCTACAGATAGGTGTGTGGGGATAGTGTCAGGTTCTTATGTGGATACTTTATAGAAGTGGGGCTGAACTGGTTTTAGAATAACTGACACCTATACTTGAACCCTGCTTTTGGGGGGTGGGTGGGCTTGTTAAGAATACTGAGAATTTGATCTGACATATAGCAAGTATAGCATACAAAATCACAAACTATTTCTGCAAATTACAGCTGTGAACAAGGCTATGGCAGAGATCTTGTGATCTAGTAGGGACTTTTATTAAAATGTTGCGGGAGAAATTTTTTTTTTAGCATTTCTAGTTAATCTCTGACCAATATTTTACACAAAGATAAGAGTCCTACTTGAGTGTTATTCTCTACGATCTAAAAAGCCATACAGAGCTATCACAAGAAATTTGGCACTTGGGTCCCATCTCCCTCTAGCTATAGGCTTTGAAGACATACTTGTGATTTTCTGTCATTATTTTTGACTCACCCTTGCTGAAGTCCTGATTTTATATTTTCAGCACAGGTGACAGTAAGTTAATTCTGACAAACTCATTGACTTGAGCAGAACTACATCAGAAAGAAATTTGTCTCAATTTTAAAAAACATTCTTCTTGATGAAAAGTGAGGCTACTGTTCTTGCATATGACATTGTACAGTCAGAACTAATAGTCCCTTACACCTCACAGACATCCACTGAGGAAATAGCTCTATTGAGACAGAATTAAGTGTACTTTAGGGAGTAACCAATGACTTCCTATCAGGTTTTTAGGCAATGCTAGCTTCCCATCAGCTTAGACTCATTCTGTTGTCCTATGCGGCAAATCTCACTGTTCTTTAGTATCATCAGGACCTGTAACGTGTTATATCTCTGCTTTATGTTACTCCATGCTCCATAGATTTCACAGAGATGTTGTAGCTGCAGCAGCTATGGTTCTCATTTTTGCAATTCTATGACACTCTATTTAGGGATGTTTTTTTTTTAATCTTTCAGGCCTGTTGCTTTAACCCATAAACACATAGAATTTAACTTCAGAGTGTTGCAATGTTATGAAAATTATCACCTATTTTTTAAGCATCTTTATCATTGATTCTGATTTTTATATTCCAGCTAAAAGGTGAAGTCTTGATTACCTGAGGTAATGCATGATTTCACTGGGACGACAAATGAGAAAATGCTTAGATACAGTAAAAACATGGCTACACAAAACATCTGTAGGTTAGAACAATCAGCAAGGCTATAATGGAGGAAGAAGAGACTAGTCACACAGGTTTCATCTCCACTGTGAAAGATATCTTCTCCAGGGAATGATCCACAGCTCTCAGGCTAAGGGGTGAAAAGTAGCTTGCATGCAGTGCTGGAGGCTTGTCCCTCCTGCCCCTCATTGCTCCCCCAGAAATGTATCCCTGATCTGTGTTGGGCCCTGGGACTTATTTTTTTTTTCTTTTGGGTTTTATTTCTTTGAAATATCTGAAATAGTGTGAGGTCTGTGTCACAGCCTGAGAGCCTGGCATTTCACTGGCATGATTTTATGGGCATGTGTTGCATGCGTTAGGTTGTGGCCTAGGGCCTGTTGGGGCATTTGAGGATACGCAGTCTACCAGATAGTTCTGGGAGGTGTTGGGATGTAGATGGCAAGGACTTGAAAAGTCAGAGGAGTGAAAACTGTTGAAAGCTGTTGATATGTCTGTAGTGTTGACTCGAACATACTTGGAAAAAAATCACCCACCAAATGTGGCTGTGGCTTTGCAAATTTGTGTGCCTGTCTGTAACTCTCAAAATTCAGAAGATAGATCATTCAGCTTAGATCTCTGAGAATGGAGTTTTATGATAAAAATATCATAATTAAAAATCACAGTAAGAGTGAAAACAGCTCAAGAATAATGAAATAAAAACAGCCCAAAGAGGAGTCCCATAGGATTATACAGAGGATTACAGCCATGCCGTAGCTGTTAGCTGGCTGAACATTAATGCCAGTGAGAATAATTTTCCTCCTGTACTTCTCAGCCATTTGGATTCAACTAGGCAGATTGTCTATGTTGTTGCTTCTAGGGCCAAAATAATGGCATGTAGTCAGCCACTGGCCTCTGTGGAGCAGCTGCTGGCAGATACAAGGTTTTTATGCATGAAGCATTTTCTGGCTGAAGTGATCTGCAAGCTTTCCATCCACAGCTGAGGGGGCGGGGGTTGAGGGGGTTGCTTAGGGAGTGCTGGTTGCCAGCTGGCCTAGCTGGTCCCACTGCAGTTTTGAGCAAGACTATGGTGCCTTGGGGATTCTCTGCTGACCTTTCAAGGACTTGTCACTTGAAGCCTGGTTTAATAAATCTCTTCTCTCTTGGCAACTGAAGCAGATTCCCTAAAGCTGACAGGTCTCAAAAGTTGTTTTGAAATTATTGTGCTGGTTGCATTGGTATGTTTACATTCCTAATGGGAATAGAGGCAGTTTCCTTTTTTTTTTTTTTTATTTTTAAAGAAAAGGCTATGTAAATGCTGCTTTTCCATACTCATCTCTTTCTCTCTCTCTCTTTTTTTTTTCCAAAGCTTTTAGCTTACACTGATTTAATGGCCACCACTGTAAGTGAGGCAAATTTGACTTCTGACTCCTGCATAGACAGTGAGAAAATATACATAATTTTACAAGTGTTGATCATCTCTAGATTTCTCTGGCATTGGTTTTTACCAACACTGAAGGTATTCCAAATACCGGGGTTAAATTAGTGTTTAAAAAAACAGACTGGCACATTTTTCTGAGGACCAATTTCAGTGTGGTTTAGTTTTCTAAATGCTTTTATGAATCTGGATCTGAAAGGACTCAAAGGTAGGTCAGAAAGGCAAGGAATTTTCCAGGATTTTAAAATGAAAGGTGCTGCTGGTACCTGGAGATCAAACTCTTATTTTAATCATGTAAGGCAATTTGAGATACAGAAGAGGTTTATTTTTAAAACAGGAGAAGGTGGAGAAAGTGATATCCAAAGTGCTTTTGGTTTGATTTCTGCTACTAATATGTCCTTTTACTGCAGCTGCAGACTCTATAAAGTATTTAATCTGCAACATCTTCAGAGTTTCCTCTGTTAGTGGCTCTTCTCAGACCAAGGTAATTTCCTGAGTATTCATACAAGTCTGGGTCTTATGACCTGACTGATACTAAGAAGCTATGTTTTCTAGAACAAGTGTATTTTCTGTGCAAGTTGAGCCATGGTGAGGTAGGGTGAGTTGCATTCCCTGTGTCTCTGAGGCTTGTTAGCCCTGCAGCAGCAACAAGTAGTGGGGAATGTGATGAAGCTTCTTTGGAGGTTTTGTTTTCCCCAGAAACTCCTTTGTATCTGGCTGCTGAGCAAAGCCACCAAGCAACCCTGACAGTTCTCTGCTGCTCAATGGCTGTCTCATCTCTGAGCTGTGTAGGAGTTTGCAAAGGCAGATTAATATTTAACATAGCTGGAGGCTTTGATCTTTCAGCTGTAGTCTGGGTACATCTAAAACCTCATAAAATGCAACCAGAGCAAGTGATACTACCTTTTTATTCACTTATGTGGAGAATAGAGCACCGTCCTAATTTCAATTCCTCCTTCCATCTCGGGCCATTTCATTCCCCTGTCCAACTCATCTGCCAAGAATCTTTATCATGAGCCTGCTGAGTATTTATGTTGAAATGCCTAATTTCTAGTCTTTGAGCTTTATGTCTGAACCACTTGGCTTCAAAGGCTCTCTGTCTGGTCTCATTCTGGGTCCTGAAGTGCCCCACTACAGAAAAAAGGTGGGACACCCTGCCTAGGATGTCCCGCAGGCCAGTGGCCAGGTGCTGTCATAGACTGGAGGATGGAAGCTGCAGGCTATGGCCTCTGTTTGCTCAGCCCACAGAGCATCAGTGTGGCTGTCATTCAGGATGGTCCCACTCAAAGTTGTCCACTGCTGAGGGTTAAATCTCTATGTTCGGGTATCTGGGAGAGACTTCCAAGCGTGAGTTTCTGCAACGTCCTCCTGGCTGGCTGAGTCAATGACAACTCACTGCTTTCCTGTGTAGGGAACATTGGTCCCTAACTTGGCGTTGCAAAGCCTCTTCTTGCTATAGACACCCTCACTTTCCAGTCTACCAGCACTGACTATTCAAGTGACAAGACTGGCCCTAGAAACCTTTGAAGGGGAGATCTGGAGAAAAATCCTTCTCCTCAACCTTTCCTCTTGGCTAGTTTTTGTTGCTCTCTCTTTTGCTTGCTGACTGTTGTCAATTGTGGACTGGGCAGTAAGACACAGGATTATCCACTGTGGATACTGTAAGATCCTCCAGCCCACAGGGTATGCCAAGATGCAGTGCAGTACCTTTTACCCTCAGGTTAGGAATCTCTGTGTGCTATCACAGACATCTGATACTTTAAAACTGTATCAAGACTGTTTTTAAGTAATATAACCTTAAAAAATAGCTGTGAAGTGGTCAGTGGCCTGACCTGATTTCTAGTACTTCAAACTGGCTCTGTATTTATATAGGCAAAGGAAGCAGTAGCCAAAGACAACAGAGAACAGCAACACAGAAAAGGTTTTCCTTCTGGTTTTGTCTGTCAGACCTTAGGCAAATGGACTGGTTCCTGCTTCTCCATGGCACTAGAAGCTTTACATCCAAATTTCTATTACTTTTTTCTTCCTTCCCTCCAACTAATGCTGTTCTTGATGTTCAACTTTATAATGTGCCTTCTCCTCCAGCTCTGGTACTCATCTTTGGGTGGCAAAATTCAATTTTGTCTACACTTTTGTGAAGCCTTGAGTGATATCGCTGCAATTGTGACAAAACTTAATGTGGCCTAAATATTTGAGCAGTCAAGGTTTGTACTTCTGTGGGTTTCTGTGCTCCTAGGAATACCTAAGCTAGGAATGTTAAAGCTGATTCAGACCTGTATATATGAGCTGCAGTCAACTTAGTTGTGGTAGCATAAGCAAAATTTTGGGAACTGAGCACTCTTGAAAGGAGGGGGGGGGGAGTGGGGGGGAGAAGAATACTGTAATCATCTGTATATGACTGTTATCTCTCCAGAACCTATACCTTAAGCTATGAGAGGAGACTTGCAAATTACATTAGTATTTAGTAATCTGACAGGAGCATTGGTGAGAGTGCAAAATGCATCTCTAGTAAGATTGTCTATATTGACATCTACTAGATTGAAAAGTAATAGGAAATTGAAACAGAGACCTTGAAAATACAGTTGTTACATACAGCTTAGTGGAAACTTCCGTTTTTGGTCCATGCTCTACTGGGTCTTCTTTCTCGTTGGCAAAGCTTGTCTACAAAGTAGTTCATGCCTGTCCTGTTACAGGAGCATGGCATGTTGTGGCTGTGAAATTCTTCAGATAGTCCATGTTCCTCTTTTGCTCCATAGGGGAGGATTACCCAGCACCAGTGATTTTTTTCCCCCTAGGGTTTCCTGCCCCACTGTAGCCTGTTAGACTATGACTGTATCAAGATCCCTTGACCCAGCTGCTCCTCCCAGATCAAAGCACAGACCCCACCTTTTTCAGGCATGGTTCTCCTGCTGCATATCGCTAGTCTTTGGAAGGAAAGCTGGGGAAGAGATCTGGGTCAAAAAGGGCTCAGAGCATACACTAGTCTGTGCTCAAAATCTGGATGATCAGTGAGAACGTGTGGAGCACCCCTGCCCTGCAGTGTGGATGTAGTACCAGATGGTGTAGCAAGGGTGTTATGAGGAAGAGCCACCTCTCCTGTAACTCATGCCATGCGGTCCTCACATAAGGAGGGAGGCAAAATCTGCTCTCATCTGACACCCCTCCCTGCTGCAGTCTGCTCATTTTAGAGGATAATGAAGCACAAACTGGAGAGCAGTTTGGAGGATAATTTATTCCCTGACTCCAAAGTCATCTACTTAGTCTGACTGCTAGAACATCTATTAAACATATCAGAGTTAACGGTGGAATTTAAAATTAGAGCAAGGCTATTTAATAGTATAGGCAAAACTGAATTTTATTCCATGCAGAGGGCAGTCTGCCTTCCTCTTGTTCCATCCGTAAAGTTTTGGTATCTGCTTCACCAGCTCATTCTCACCCTGAAGCTCCTTATCCTGTCCCTGCTGAAGGGCAGTTATGCCTTCAGGCCATCACCAAAATAACAGATCCATCCTACTAGATCCATAGCATATGGAGACACACACACACCTACATACATTCCCGACATCTGTATCTAATCCTCCTTGGCTTATTTTTGAAGGGAATCAGGGAGGCAATACAGCCCAGTCTTCTTACTCTAGATATAAAATTCCCGTGTTTGTGTTGTGGCTATAAAAATGATATACAGGTACTTTCTTTTGAAAACCTGATATGACTTTCAGCTTGTTTGTGTAGTACAGAGCTTAGGGGAAAGGAGTGGAAAAACATATCAGAAGTACATAAATAACACTTTTGTCAAAGAGCATTTCTACAGACTCCCTAAATAGCATTTTTTTTATGGTCTTTTCACACAAACTCCATTTCTGTACTGTTGTTTTCCGAGAGCTCTCTTCACAGCCTAATGTCAAGCAAGTCATTTCACTTGTAGGCATAAGCAAAGGCATGTTTCAGAGGTGAATCTTTTCAGGATTTATTGAAGACCTTGATGTAACTTCACTGGATGGTATAGTGAAATATTATCTGCCTTGCACCCTCAATAAGTTACGTGAGGGCTATTGTATCAGACAATTTGCTGGGCACAATTTCAGTTCTCAGGTAGCTGGAAAGTGACATTTCAGGCCTTTACTTGATCTTATTGTCTACTGAATAGCCTGTTTAGAGAAGTATGCACTTTAAGTGGCAACTTAGTATTAACATCTTTCAGTGCAAACACCTGTACTATATTTTCTCCTTTGACCTTTCCAGATCCCTGCCTCCAGTGAGAAATCATGAATTACAGAATTGCCTATTATTAGCATTGCTTAATCTCCTGCTTCTTAACTAAGTTTCTTCTGAGCTTTACCTTACCCAGTTTAACACCAAAACAAGCTGCTGAATGTTCTGCTGCATGTTTCATGTTTGTGGAACGTACAACCTACTCAGAGGACCTGCACATGTTCTTCTCATGCTGTGTGGGTTATGGCACACAAAAATATTGTATTTATAGCAGGATGTTGCATATGTTCAGAAACTGTTGAAAGTCTTGGAATTCTTATAATTGTTTATTCATTCTTTTGTTTAGGAGTCAGTGACCTGTAAGTGCTCATTATGAAGAGAGATCTGGTTTTCTTGGTGACTCTAATTAGCCTTGCCTTCCTGTCACTGCTAAGGTCTGGATATCCTCAACATATTGCAGAGGAGTCCTGCTCTGTTCAAATTCTTGTTCCAGGCCTCAAAGGTAATGTGGAAGCCTACTCCATCATTCAAATACTAATCCTTTCTTTCTATCAGGCTTATTTGCACCACTAGATAGTTTCTAGGAGAGATAAAAAAGGTGCATTTCAGTTGTCCTGTTATTTGTCCTGTTTGTAGCCTCCTTAAAAATGGAGTTTTAAGGTCCATAAGATGTATCTAAGTCTGTTAAAATAAACACAGTTCAGAGAATGTTCAGTTCAGTTTCCCAGACTTGCTCATGATCAGGAGTGCTTGTTAACCTGATACACTGCCTGATTGCTTTCTCTGTGCTTATACTTGGGAATGGAACACATAGCCAAAGACTGTAAAATCAGGCCCTACTTTATACCTGGAGAGGTTGGTTTTTTTTTAACATTTTGCTATGTAATGGGAAGTATTTTCTATTTTCTAGTCTTATATTTATCTTCCCTTGACTTTTAAATGCTCAAGTGCTTTTTAGAACAAATACCATATTAGTTAGCTTTTTGGCATTTCTGTAGTTTCTGTGGACAAACCCAACATTTTTACAATATATGCCCCCAAGCTAATGTCCCCAAACGATGGCATAATAAATTATTGGTCTTCTAATAACAAAAAATGCACCTTAGATAGGAAAACAACAACTGGGAAGAATTATCATTTTAAACCAACAGCATCCGTTATGGTGTAGAATCCAAGCCCAGTTTAGCCAGTGACAATAATTCATTCCCATTATGGATGCCATAATGGGAATTATTGGGGAAATACCTGTTAACTAAGGACAAAAAAAACCAAACAGCAAACAAACCCATGAAAACTATCAGTTTAAGAACTGCACAACTAACCTTCAAGCTTTTCTAGTAGTTATGCATTGTAGCATCACAAAACTCACCTAACAATATTGATGCCACTAATGGTATCTAACAGAAACCTTGGCTTTACCTAGTTGCCTGAGGACTGTAGTATGGACTGCAGGCACTGTCTGTGCTTTTTAATTGATTGGTGAGGGCAAGGCTCACTTTCATTCATGCAGTTAAAATTGCAAGCACAGCCTGGCCACAGGTTTGGCTGTGGTGTAAATTACCCTCTCCAGATGTTACCCCGTTTGAATGTGGCTGTCCTATGCTGGAAGCAGGAGAATTGGGCTGAAGGGATGTGAATTGTGCTTGGCCAATTGGCTTCAGGACCAGGAAAGCTCTCCTGCTTTGTTTGTTATTATAGATGAAGCTTTGGATGCCTGAACTGAACCAAAATCTGTTTTTATATTTTTCTTTGTTTTTTTTTTTGTTTGTTTGTTTGTTTTTATTTTTAATTTTATTTTAATTAATGGCCTTTGAAATCTTAGTAATATTCACATGTTCTGCAGATGTTCTAGTGAGAAAGAACAACATTATATCCAGTTCTTCTGAGTTTGACTAAGCCTTGGGTAAAGTTGTTTTGTTTGCTGTATGTGCTGTGAAATAGGCATAAGATAGTTCTGTTGATGCACCTCCCAGAAAAGAATACAATGAAGTTAAATATATATTGTACGAAGTTACATGGAAGCTCAGTCAAAGGGTCAGACTCCACAGCAGTGAGGACTGAGGCTCTGAAATGTCTTTTCATTTCAAAGAAGTTGACAGGCTTTGGCAAGTTTAGTAAGACCTTTGCCTTAGTTTCCTTATTTGTGTAATCAGTCAAAATTAACATCTGTGATTACCATTTTTATGTGGGGACCATTATTATTATTATATGCAGCAAATATTTTTAAAACATATAAATGGTGCAGGACCCTGGCCCTTTATCAAAAAGCGATCCTGAGCCAGGAAACAACAGAAAGGCCTGAAACCCATCGTGTGTTAATGATTTCACTCCCCTTTGTGAGATGTAAGCCTTGCAAAAGTGAGAGAGATTGATGTACAAATTCAGTGAAGCATAAAATGGCCTGATACAGCTCTAGTTAATGTGAAATCCCTAAAAAGCTATCAGTTCTCCAGCTACACAGCCAGGGAGACTGGCTTAGAGAATTGGTAATGAGATACTGCTGTCCCCCACTGGCACAACTCCAATCCATTTCAGCAGCCAAGGCTTCCTTTAAACTGAGCATATATGTGGCTGCATGCCCAAATTTCTGCTCCCACGCAGTGGGATTTTCTCACTGTGGCTTTTAGATCTGTCCCATCTCATCCACTGCTGGGCTACCAGCAACATCTCCATTGATGGAGGAACAGAGTCTTGTACCACTGCTGGGCATGAGCCTGTTGGGATTTGGGAAAAATAAGTACAGAGAAGAAAGGAGAAAGATCATGGGATATGTGAAAGGGAAAGCCTAAGATGTGGTCCAGAAAGTTGATGTCAAATGGAGTGGTGAAGGAGAAAGACATCAGAGAAAAATACCCAAAAGTAGGGGAGTGTAATGGAGACTTTTTCTAATAACAGGAAGAGATAGAGGGAAAAGAGAAAAAGGCACAAAGAATGAGTCTGAGTAGTGAGACTGAAAACTAAAAAAAAAACCAACCAACAACCAAAAAAAACCCCAAACCCAAAAAACCCCACAAATCCAATTAGGATTGCACAGAATAAAATGGGCAATCAGAAGGGGGGCGATATAAGAATGGAGGTGGAAATGGAAGATGAAGAAAGCCAGTAAAGGCACAAAGAATAGAAAAAGGCACAAAAGTGTTTAAGGTCAGCAGCTTGGGTCTTAGGGACTGATTTTTATTTTATTTTTTTTTAATAGCCTCAATAGTGTAAAGGAGTAAGATGAAATGCAGAAGGGAAAAATATCATGGCTCTCAGAATCCAGACAACAGACTCATTTGTGTTTTAAAAAGCTGACAATATTAATAATAGGAAAAGTGTGTTGTGTGTGAGGAAGGGATGGATGATGAAGCCTCACTACAATGCTCGCTCTTGTTCTTCCTAAAGTCCAGTTCCTTTTGCTAGGCCCATAAGATTGACATTAATACTAATGTGGAGAAAATAACATGGAACAGTCCTTCAAAGTTTAAATTCTCAGTTTGCTGCCTTGTTTCTTCTCCTTTCTAGAATCTAAACAAGAATTGTTTTAATAGTCTCAATGGCATGCAATACATAAAAAAAAGTTGATGCTACATAAATATAATAAAGCCAAATTTTTTACACCCAGGCTTGATGCATCTACTCACACAGGGAATGTGAGTAATGGAAGAAAGTAATGTCCAACCAAGGAATGCTTAATACCTCATGTAGTTAATGTTTGTTGTGCTATTTTCATTATAGTAGATGGTACAGCTTAAGGTAAGCAGGATGCAGAAATAATTGGAGACAAATTATGTCCCAAAGAATTCATAAAAGCAGACAAGTCAACAGCAGTGGTAAGATATACCATCTGAATTATGAAAGATCTCTCTCAGATATGACAGGATAAGAAGGTTGTAGTAGTGTTAGGGTTGTGCCTGCTGCCTTCAATGCTGCTGCAGCTCAGTTCAGTACCAGGGCTAAATTTCTTTTGGTGGTATGGGGCATCAAAACACTACGGAGCACTGCTAGGCACATCTCTTCATGTCTCAGCTGCATGGGCAAGAGCTGCAGTGCACTGAGGAAGAAGGTATTCTTTCACACAGGAGGGCTGGAGGAAAGAGCCATCTAGAAAGAGATGGAGAGGAGTCTGAACAGGAGGTATGAGTGCAAAGGAACTGTGGCTGATGGAGGAGGCCATGCCAGAGGAACTGGGTAGGGACCATGATGCACTGATCCCAAGCTCCTGCTCCAAAGGGATTGGATGTAATGTGTGGCACAGGGGCTGGAGGCCAGAAGAGGTGCACAGAGATGTCTTTCTCTAAGTTAATTTGTTTTGATTTTTTCCAATTCAGGAATCAAAAGTTAAAAAGTTAATGTTAATTGGTGATAAATTAAATTGATAGAGGTTCCTTGACAGAAAACTGTTTTGTTGCCCATGATACCTGAACAGGCTTTGCTTCCTCAGCTTGCACAGTGCTCAGTGTGCATACAGCAGAAATATGGACTTAAGCATGGCAAAGCTGAACTGGGCTGCTGATCAGTCCCTCTTGGCTAAAGTCTTGACACTTAAAACAACTGCTAACAAAAAATGCAGAGCGGTCTGTAGCTGGGCCTGTGATGGGGCAATCTCCTTCCAGGGAAGATTTCTTAAACACCTACATTAAAGAATACGGTGTCATCTTATTTCAGGAATAAATGCAGGCAGGTGTAATGGCCTGAAGCAAGAGTGATCTATTTTATTGATCCCTAATGCACAGCTTTCACTCTGAAGAACATGTAAAGCAATAGGCTGTGATCGCCTGCTCTCAGCCTCCAGAGAGCAGGAAAAGTCATTGTCAGGATTTATCTTTGGGGAAGCAAAGAACTCCATACCCAGGCCTGAGAGGAGAAAGACAATCATACAAGGCTTATTGCTTACCTGATAATAAAAAAGTGATGTATCCTAATGTGTCAAATAATAGACTGTTTCATACTAATAATACTATTCACTGGGGATTGTGTGAAGTTTGTCCTCATTAAGGTCAGAGAATGGCCTATTTTTTTCATGTCTGAAGGCAGGGAAGATGGTCTGAAGCCTACTGGCAGCCTGAAGAAGGAAAATACAACAGATGGAGGGCTGAGTTCAGCTCATAGCCACCTATGTCTATAATAAGGAGAGAGAGAGAGCTGGAGGCTGCATATTTGAAACATACCATGCTGTGTCACAGAATCACAGCATATTCATGGTTGGAAAGGAGCTCTCAGATCACCGAGTCCAACCAAAAAAACCC
>VWZO01012530.1:39864-95125 GCA_013396975.1 Bucco capensis
CTTCTTCCTGGATTATGTGGGGGTTGTACTGTTCTCCATCCTTGTCTTCAAGCTCAGAAGCCTGAATGCCTGGGAGCAGTTGGTCTGCCCATTAAAGACAGAGGCAAAGACAACATTAAGTAACTCAGCGTTTTCCTTGTCCTTGATTACAAATTCCCCCTCCCCTCATCCAGCAAGGGATGGAGATTCTCCCTGGTTCTCTTTTTATTGTTGATAAATTTGTAGAAACTATTTTTATTGTCCTTTATGTCAGTGGCCAAGTTGAGTTCCAGCTGGGCTTTTGCCTTCCTAATTTTCTCTCTGTATAACCTGACAAGATCTCTGTACTCCTCCTGAGTTGCCTGGCCCTTCTTCCAGAGGTGGTAAACCCTCCTTTTCTTCCTAAGTCACATAAAAGCTCCCTATTCAACCAGGCTGGCCATTTTCCCCACCTTTTAGTCTTATGACACAGGGGGATAGCCATCTCCTGGGCCTTCAAGACTTCCTTCTTGAAGAGAATCCAGCCTTCCTGGACCCCTTTGCCCTTCAGGACTATATCCCAAGGGACTCTCTGAACTAGTGTTCTGAAGAGTCCAAAGTCTGCCCTCCGGAAGTCCAAGGTGGAGGTTCTGCCAACCCGTCTCTTTACATCACTAAGAATTGAGAATTTAACCAATTCATGATCACTAAGCCCAAGATGGTCTCCAACCACCATATCTCCCACTAGTCCTTCTCTATTTGTGAACAGAATGTCAAGCAAGGCACCTTCCCTGGTAGGCTCCATCTACCAGTTGTGTCAGGAAATTATCTTCCATACACTCGAGAAACCTCCTAGCCTGCCTGCTCTCTGCTGTGTTATATTTCCAGCAGATGTTTGGTAGGTTAAAGTCTCCTCCTCCCTCCTGGTGACAGGAGGGAAGGGGGTCCTTGACAACTTGTAGAACCTCTGCCTATTGCTTTTGCTGCAGGGTATAGCTCCACCAGCATTAAACTCACTGCCCACGGTAAAGTGTGGGGAGTGATACCCATGTTCCTATAATCCTTGTATGGGTAGGATGTGCTCATTAGCCTTCTGGCAGTCATCCTAGAAAAAGGACAATTCTGATTCCAAACCCGGGCAGATGGAGCTCGTTTAGCCCTGTAAGGCCTTCCATCTAAGAGAAGGACACTCTAATAAAACCTACGTCCTAAGGACTTCGCTGCCAGTGTCCAAGCTTGCTAGGCCCTGGCAGATGAACCTTAGGACTTTAGTCCAGCTCTGCGCATGCTGTGTCTCACCTAAAAAAAAATCCATTGTGCAGGCTCGAGGGTGCTATCTGCTATCCTCTTTTTATCAGCGCGCTTGTAAAAGGCGCTGATGAGGAGCGTGGATGGAGCCCTCCCTGGATCTTCATTCACGAAGCCTAGCCATACATACATACATAGCTCCACCAATCTATTTCATTCTCACATTCTCTGATATTTCTTAACCTATCTACCTCCTCCCTCAGTTTGACAACCTGCCTGAGCAGATCATTGATATGATCAGAACACACACAGGAGGTGTCTCCAGTTCCCCCCCAGTAGGGCCAGGCTCAAGCATTCGCTGCATCCTGAGACCTGCACAGCTACATGTTCGTGCGGGAGCTCAGCCTGAGTTCCCACGCTCTTTCTTGCCATGCTTTTTGAACCATAGCACCTAAGTGCTAACTGCTCTAAAGTCACTCTTCTTTGTAGAAATACAGCTTTAGGGAATCAGGTGTGCTGTGCTAGCTCTGGTTTTTAGATCCTGGGAATTTATTTTCTGTGGAAGCCATAACACTTTCTTCTCCTTGATATAAATCTTTTTGGTAAATGTAGTTATGTAACTCATTCTTTAAACTTATGTTTATTTAAGAGATTTTAATCTTACGTCAATAGCAAACTACAGTAGTAGTACAACAGTAGGGTTTGAGACAAGCTGTGTATCCCCAAATTTCCAATGAAGGGCACCAGGGAGGCAAATATTTACAGAAACTGATGTTTAAATGTGCTGAATATAATACTGCTCCAGAAGTTGTGTGCATGTAAGTACAATACACAGTGTGTTGGACCAGAGATTAAAAGATACAATTTGTAACAGAATATGGATTAGGAGGTACCCTTTCATGCTTAAAAGTGATCCTCTAAATGACAGATATAGCAATGTATTCCTGTAGGCTTCCATAAATGGTATAAACTTCTTTCTTTGTTTTAATTTGAGGTTATAGTTAAGCCATTTTCAATTGAAACTTAAGTGTGTCCTTAGCAGGTACTCAGGAAGCGTTTGGTGAATACGGGCCCAGAAGTTTACGTGCTAAATTGGAGACTAATTCTGAAGCTTCTACTTAAGTGAATTGTGCTGTTGGAATTTTCAGAGGTTGATGATGTGAGTAACAGCCACAAAACTAGATGCAATATATGAGGATAAAGTAATGTATTTGCATTAGTTTTGTCAGTGTTTATGTCAGCTGCAGGAAACTGTTCTTCATGCATCAAGTAAAGCTGTTAAGCCACATCACATCTACTTTTATGTTTTATCCCTTTTGTTATAGTAGGCTTTTATTTTCACTGGGAGAATGACACTGTTGTCACTGCCAGCAACAGAAATTAGTCCTAGTTTAATGATTCTTCCCTTTGTTTCCTTTTGTATCAACAGGAGAGGCTGGAGAAAAAGGGGAGAAAGGTGCTCCAGGTCGGCCAGGCAGAGTTGGGCCTCCAGGAGAAAAAGGTAACTTTGTTAAAGAAGATGATTTGAAAGTCATTCCTAACCAAATGCTGCCTTTTCTTGTGAAGCTGTGATGATAGGGATCCTCTCTCCCTTTGCTGGGTGATTAAATCGTCCTTGGAGATTTTTATGTTCCATTGCTTTGTTTTAACCCTGATAGGCAACTAAGTCCCTCACAGCTGCTTGCTCACTGCCCCTCCAGTGGGATAGCAGAGAGAACTGAAAAGGTAAAAGTGAGGAAACTTGTGGGTTGGAACAAAGACAGTTTAATAGGTAAAGCAAAAGCTGCACACACAAGCAAAGCGAAAGAAGGAATTCATTCACCACTTCCCATTGGCAGGCAGGTAATCAGCCATCTCCAGGATACCAGAGCTTCATCATGTAATGGTGGCTTGGGAAATCAAATGCCATCACTTAAAGTGTCCCCACCTTCCTTCTTCTTCCCTCAGCTTTATATGCTAAGCATGATGTTCTGTGGTGTGGAATATCCCTTTAGTCAGTTGGGATCAGCTGTCCCAGCTGTGTCCACTCCGAGATCCTTGTGCTCCCCAGCCTACTTGCTGGTGGGCTGGTATAAGCAGTAGAAAAGAAGGCCTTGACTCTGTGTAAGCAATGTTTAGCAATAAGTAAAACATCCCTGTGTTATCAACACTGTTTTGGTCACAAATCCAAAACATAGTCTACAAATGAGTGCATACAGTTGTGCTAGTTTTGACTGGGACAGAGTTAATTTTCTTTGTAGTAACTAGTATGGGGCTAACTGCTACTTTCTAGTAAAAGAGATTAATTTGGGGGGAAAAAAAAGATAATTTTTTTTTTTTAAGAAAAGCTTCTGTGAAGAAAGGCATCTTAATATCTTCATAATTTTCCTTCTGCAAATGAAAGCCTCATATTAGATCAGAGGGAAAAAATTGTGAGGCTCAATTTTTCTGTAAATGTGAACACTCAAAACCATTGACTGCAGTCAATCATAATAGGCAGAGATGGCAATGAGCGGTTCCACATTTTTTGGATAACAGTTCACAAATATTTATTGAAAGGTAGTGGTAATGCTGTTTGCATTGTAATTCAAAAATACTTGGAGCTCTTGAAAGGAATGGTGGTCAACAGTAGTAAGTTATACAGCTGAGAGAAACATGTTGTTTCTCTCTTGCAGGAAATTCTGTCTTTTCACATTTGTTTTTCTCCTGAAGCAAGGACGAAATTTGACCTTAGTAAGTTTTTCAGGAGATGCGTGTTTGAAAAAATCATATTAGGAGCAGTCAAAACATTTTATTTCAGTATCAAAATTAAACATTTGACATTCCTGTCATCAGAATGATGGAGCTAGTTAGTTCTTTCTGAAGTAATTTACAAGCTTGATTCCAAAGCAATCACAGTGGTAATTTATACTTCCTTATGGTGATGCATGATCTATTTTGTAGTTCTTTTGGACAATTTTGGGAGTTTGATACCTGCAGCTTTTTTCCTGGGGCCAAAATCCATGGGAAGAACTCTTCCCCCTACAGTGCGCTGAAAAGTATATAACTCCTGTGAGGGATGTGGGTGTTCAGTCAATGTATTTCCCTTATGGAGATATATCCTTAAATGATGATACTTATTAAAAATACTGGAAGCTAAAATTTACAGTCTTGCAAGCTAATGCAGCATGAAGAGAAGTTAAAATACCACAATTAACTTTGATTAAAAGGTCATGAAGAGGTCATGTAGTCCACTGTCCTGCTTAAAGAGGGCAGATTTCAAAAAAGTCTTCAAGGACGGAGACTCCAGATCCTTTCTGATCAGACTGTTCACTAGTGTCATGATGAAACACCTTTTCCTTAGGGAAAATGGATTTTTTTCTTGTTTTAACTTGTGATCTTTGCCTCTTGTCCTCTCACTATGTGTTTTTGAGAAGAGAAAGCTGCATGTTCTCTACAAACCACTTGTAGGTAGTGGAAGACTGCAATTAGATCCCGCCTCTTACCTTTTTCTACTCCAAACTAAATAAAACCATCTTCCTCAGCTGGACTTCAGTTTGCTTCTGTTGTGTAAGGGCCCAAAAGTCTCTAGGTCTTTTTGTGCAAAGGAGTTTTTTAGCCAGCCATTGGCCAGCCTTCATCAGTGCATCGCAGATGGGGGACTTAGTGTCTGGCTGAACTCATGATACTCCTGTCAACGCATTTCTGAAACTTGTTAAGCTCCTCCTGACTAGCAGTGCTGCCATCCAGCTTTCCAACCATTCCTGCCAGTATGGGATTTCTTACAGACTCACAAGGAATCCTTCCACTTCTTCACCCTTGTTACTGATAAAGGACTGGTTCCTGGGAATGGCACTCATTATCAGCCTCTGATTAGACTTTGGCAGCCTTGCAACAGCATCAGCTAGCCCCTCTGCACCCTTGAATGCCTTCTGACCAGTGCCATGGACTGGTGTAGATTGAGATGAGGTAGCTTCTTCCTTAATTGTCCTGTGCCATGAGTAGCATGTCCTCCCCAAATCTTGCCAGTAAAGACCAAGACAGAGAAAGCACTAAGTGCTCTAGCCTTTCCTGTGTCCTATGTCCTTCATCACTAGGTTGCCTTCCTCCTGAGCAGACTACCCATGTCTCTTTTTTTACTGCTGCCTTATCTGTACTATCTTTCATGTTGTCCTTCATGTACCTAGCTGAGTTCAGCTCTAGCTGAACTTTGGCTTTCCTCAGTTCATCCCTGCATATCTGGGGAATACTTCTATATTAGGCTTTGGTAGCCTGTTCCAGTATCCACCTCCTGCATGCTTCCTGTCTGCATTTGGTCTCAGTCAACAGTTCCCTGTTTAGCCTAGCTGCTATTCTGCCTTATCTGCTCATTTTCCTGCACATGGCAATGAATAGTGTTTAAGCTTTATGGATATTGTTCCTTAAGACTGAGAAGCCCCTTTGCACTTCACAGCAGCCTCCAGTAGTACCCTGTCTACAAGTTCCTGGAACAAGCTGAAGTCCAGCAGTCTAAGGCTTTTATCCAGCTGCTTGCCTTCCTCACTCCCCTCAGAATCCTGAAACTTTTGTCTCATGAAGGCAGTCATGGTAACTGCAGCCAAAGCTGCTGTTGACTGTCATATTCACAACCAGAGGATATATGAATAACAAGTCTAGGAGACTATCATCTCTATCTGGAAATCCAGTACCTGCATTAGATATTTGTCTCTGATGCACTTTCTGGATTGATTGCTCCATATGGTGTTGCTCTTCTAGAAGATGCTGAAGTAGCTAGTCTCCAGTTATGGAGCTAAAATAAATTGCGGTTGCTAAAATAACTTTACACGTCCAGTCTTACTTCTTGATGAGACAGTCTGTAGTGAATGCCTGCCATGATGTTCCCTTTACTGGTCTCCCCTCAGAATCTGATTTACATGCTTTCAACAGACCAGTTGCCTGTTAGGAAGCAAAGCTCCATGCATTCAAGGTGCTCACTGTGCAAAGTATAACTCTTGCCTCCTTTCCCCTGCCTGTCCTTCCTAAAGAGCCAGTATCCATCTGCTGCTGTGCTACTGTTGTTCTGACTGTCCCATTGTACCTAGGTGATTGAGGTCATTAAATGGACTCTCAGTTGCAAGAAAACATACTTGAAACAGAAAAGAGGTGAAAGAAAATTGAGTATTAATGCATACTATAGTGATTTTTTTTTTTTAGGCAGTGCTTTCAGGTTAAACAGAGGCAAAATTTTGTACTGCTGATGTAGCAGCATTTTTTTTTTCTGCTTTCTCTTATGCATCTGGATTTGACTTGACGTGTATATTCTTGGAATATTTAGTAAGCAGCTTTATTTTAGCATAAGTAGTTTCTACAGATACACTCCTGTTTAAAATTAATTCTAATTAACTAATCTTTTAATTAATGATGTTCATTTTGTAGCTATTTGTCTTCATCAACTCCTTTCCACAAATGCTTACCAAATTATTCTATGATAATTTGTTATCAAATTATTCTATGATAATGTTAGGGGTTGGAAGGGACCTAGAAAGATCATCTAGTCTAACCCCCATGCCACAGAGCAGGATCACCTAGATGAGGTCACACAGGAATGCGTCCAGGCGAGTCTTGGATGTCTCCAGAGAAGGAGACTCCACAACCCTCCCAGGCAGCCTGTTCCAGTGCTCTGTCCCCCTTACTGTAAAAAAGTTTTTCCTCATGGTAATACCAAACCTTCTGTGGTCCAACTTGCTCCCATTCCCTCTTTTCCTAACGTTGGATGACATTGAGAAGAGCCTGGCTCTCTCTTCCTGACACTTGCCCTTAACATAGTTGTAAACATTAACGTACGGTGTCAGATTTCATCATGGTACTATAGCCAGTGTATTTTCTGATTGTTGACTGGATAAGCAAAGAGACTTCACAGATGTAATTTGTACACAGAAAGATAGGCAGCCTTGACCTAGAAAAACCTTTCAGCCTCCTGACCTTTCAGTCTCTGGTCAACCTCCACAGACAATGTAGTGCCCAGACCTGAAGTTAAGCTCACGCATAAATACTTTTCTAAACTCTCAAGCTGAATGACAGTAATTCAACTGTATATTCTCTTCCATGAATTTAAGAGTTTCCCTGTTTGTTATCCATAAACTGGAACTTTGAGGCAAAAAGAAAATATGACAATATTCTTGAGAAAAGTCGCATGAGCCACTTACACTGAAATATCCAACACACTGATGTCTTTTTGATATTTGGCTGTTCATCTTATTTATGGAGGGATAAGAACTGAGCATCATTTGAAGGCTGATAATTTGTTCATGATGTTGTTCTCAGAAATAACCAGTTCATCACCTTTTTGCTGGACAGATTATCTAACCACCAGTCATGACCTGCTATTGGCTTTGCTTTTTTGCCCTGTTTTTTTTATCTCCTGATGGGCATACAACACTGATGTCCTTTAAAGTGATGGCCAAGTGTTTTAAAATCTCAGTTGGTGTATAGCTTAGACCTGTGAGCCAGGTACTTAACAAAGAGCTTAGGTAATAATAACAAATGTATAAAATTATTGCTCCACTTTGCATTTACTCCTTTCTAGGAGTACATATTGATGATCACAGCAGCCCTACTTCCGTGCAAGTAGCCTATTAAACTGCAGTCACTGTATTAATATCTGTTTGACCCTCTGTATTTCTATCGAAGTGTGATAATTGTTGTCTTGTTGGGCTAGAATTTGGCTCCTTCTGTTGATGGAAACTGCTAAATTTCATTGTATTTTTCTGCTAGTTGATTAAGTGATGGTTTACATGAAGGAGAAATTCTAATTCTTCTTCAATGTTTGCAGAGTTTTCTACTTTTGGTGTTAATTTACATAATCAGAATCACAGTAATCTTTTTTCTTTTCTTTCTCTTTGTTTCATTTCTTGAGCAAGTTCATCCTAAGAAAATGTGCTTAGTTTATTTGAACTCCTTAGGTATATAATAATCAGTGAATAAGTAACTTAAAAAAATCATTTTCTAATGGTATATTTGACCTGAAATGAACATGTCAAGATCAGAAAGTGCCTCAAGTGTTTTTATCATGTCCTTTCAGAAACTGATAGCCATTAAAGATTTCTTGTGCTTACCTGAAATAAATCTGGTTGTGAGTGTCCTGATGTTTCAGGGTGACGTCAGATATCCTGATGTCTTTGGCCACTGATTAAGGTTAAACTCCATTGACTTTCCTCATTGCTTTTAATTAATTGTATAGGTCAATTATGATGCATAGCTTGTCAGTAGAATATGAAACTGTGTTGGCCTTATGTAAAGCACCAAGCACTAGATCAAATACAATGGCTGATTCAGATGAAAGTAGTGTATACTACTATGTCTTGATTTGATAAGACAATTTTTGGGAAAGACCCAGATAAAGAGCCTCTCCCTCCCCAAAAGGAAAGAAATAGAATAATTCACTCGCACACCTTGGGGCAAAGTTGGTAAAGAATAAATTTAACAAAGAAATAGAACAGTGAAATACAGAATTGGAGCAAACCTCCTGGTTCCCCACCCACCACAAACGCGGCTTGCTCCCACACCCATGATAAACCTGCAAGGATATAGTCCAGCTGGGGTGAGAAGGCAGGTGAGGTGATCTGGGAAGGTGGATCGAGGAACCTGGGTGGTTGATGGAGGTGGATGAGTGGATGAATGAAGAAACTCCCGATCAAGATGGAGGGCGCTCCTTCCCGACTGCGCTCTCTCCTCAAGTTGGTGGAAGCCACATGTGTTCCAGGATACATAAGGGAGCCAAATCCCACGAGAAGCTGTGAGATCCCAGGGTTCTTTCCGCCATGACATCCTTCTGGCGTGTTGTTTACCCTGTACTTCTCCATGCTGGAAGTACATCAGGGCTGTGCCGCCTCCTTGCCTCCAGCCCACTGCCCCTGAAGCTCTGCCGCTGCCTGCTGCTGGGCACCAGTCCACCGCACACGTGCCACTCGGATAGGGGGTATGGGCTGCTGTGGCTGGCAGGGCCAGCACCCGGGCTAGCACTCCCTGCAGCTGCCTGCTGTGGTTGCTGCTACTGTGGCCACTGCTTCTCTGTCAGGAGGCTGCGGGGTCCTCGTGCCACTCTGTACAGTCCGGCCGGGGTGTGCTGCTGCCGCGGTTTAGTGTCAGTTCTCCGGGGGAAGGGGCAAGCTCCACCCTCTCTGGCCACACGGCAGAGTTCCGATGCGGCCTCCCCCAGCAGTTTAGAAACAAAACAAAGTCAAACATATTTAGGGGAAGAAGGAGGAAAGGTGGATGCAAAGAACTTCCTGTCTCATGTACCCCATAACAATACTGCGGTGCAAGTTTCAGTGTATGAAGTTAACAGATTCAATTTTCCCCACTTGCATTTATTGCTGTACTGCACACTGCCATGTTGGGACTGCACTATATAATTCAAATGAGTCATGATTCAATCTGTGAGGCCTTAACTTCCATGTGTACAAATCCCACACAGATATTTCAGTAACAATACAATACTGTGAATATTCCCAGAGTAGCATGGGTTCTGCTTATGGTAATCAAAATAAGGAGGAGAGGGTGAATTTATCGTTGGAATGCACATTCAAAGGAACAGAGCATTAAAAATGTGTTCTTCAAGACATTTTAATTCTTACAGCCATAACCATTTGAAAATATATTATTTTAGTATTTTAATTTCAACCTTTATACATCATACTTCATTTATACTTAATTATAATGGTATGTGTGTGAACCAAAGTCTCATACTATTCTCGGGCTTGGAACTCAACTGTCTCTGCCTTCACAGTGTTAGCACAGCGATTTTGGCTTTTGCCAGCTAACACTTTCCCAGGGAATTCTTGGGCACATTTTGGGAGCTAATACATTGAGTGGCTTGCAAGTGATTATCCTGGCTTGAAAAGTAAGACAATTTAGTATTGGGGGGTGTACTGTTCTCAGCCTCCTGGTTTCTACTGCCAGGGAGCAGTCCCAGGAATTTAGTTTACTAGTATAGACACAGCCTCTTAAGTATGAGAGAAGACTCATTAATTAAACTGGATTGGAGCCAGAATGCTCAGTCATTTGTATAATCAAGTTCTAAAGAGGGGTAATAATATCTTAATTTATATTTTAGTATAACTGATTGCTCATTAATATGTAATCAATCAATCCTTTACATTTTTGAGACAACCTTTACATTAATTTAGTGCTCACTAAGGAGTGTTGCAGGCACGATTCCTTATAAAAGCCCTAACATTGACAGTTGTGGATTCACAAAGTGGGTGTCTGGTTTGCTTCTACCTGAACTCAATAGGATTTTGAGAAAATCCATTCTAAACTCAGTGGACAAAAAGATGGCAGATAGGCTTCTGTGTGAATATATATCTTGCTTACAGACATTAGGGATGCATAATTTAAACCATACTTATATGGTGCCCAAAACCAGAAATGTCACTTAAAACTCAAGAACTGCTCTGAAGTCATTAGCAACAGCCCCACAGCTAGCAAAATACTACCTATCATCAGAAAAGATACCAAGGACTAATTGGAAAGCTCATTTTTTCAGCTGATTTTGCTCTATATGAAAGCCTGACATGCACTGTTTCCAAGTAACAAGTGTGGTTCTGGCCTTTTTCTCTCATAGTATTGAGTGCACCCTCAGCAAGTTTGCAGATGACATGAAGCTGAGTGGTGTGGTTGATGGGCCAGAAGGGCAGGATCCCATCCAGAGGGACCTGGATAAACTCGAAAAGTGGGCCCATGAGAACAAAATGAAGTTTAATAAGTCAATGTGTTAAGGTCCTGCATCTGGCTAGGAGTAATCCTAGATACAAATACAGACTGGGTGAGGAACTCATTGAGAGCAGCCGTGCAGAGAGGCACTTGGGGGTTGTGATTGATGAAAAGCTAGATATGAGCCAGCAATGTATACTCACAGCCCAGAAAGCCAACCACATCCTGGGCTGAATCAGAAGAGGCATGACCAGCAGGTCGAGGGAGGTGATTCTGCCTCTCTACTGTGCCCTCGTTTCCACCTGGAGTACTGCATCCAGTTCTGGGCTCCTCAGCATAAAAAAGGCATGGACCTGTTGGAGCGAGTCCAGAGCAGGGCCACAAAGATGATTACAGGATTAGAGAACCTCCCCTACGAAGATAGGCTGAGAGAGTTGGGGTTATTCAGCCTGGAAAAGAGAAGACTTCAAGGGGATCTTATAGCTGTCTTCCAGTACCTAAAGGGGAATTATAAGATAGAAGGGAAGAAACATTTTAGGTGGTCTGATTGTAGTAGGACAAGGGGGAATGGTTATAAGCAGAAGGAGGGGAAATTTAGCTTGGAGATTAGAAAGAAGTTCTTTACCCGGAGGGTGGTTAGACACTGGAACAGGTTGCCCAGAGAGGTTGTGGTGCCCCATGCCTGGCAGTGTTCAAGGCCAGGCTGGATGTGGCCCTGGGTGACCTTGTCTAGTGTGTGGCATCCCTGCCCATGGCAGGGGGTTTGGAACTAGATGATCTTTAAGGTCCCTTCCAACCTGGGTATTCTATGATTCAAGAAGGACATGAGGTGTTAGAGAGGGGGAGAAGAGATGTGAGGAGGATGGAGGAGTTGCTTCATAGGGAAAAACTGGACAGGTTGAGACTTTTGCATCTGTACAGAGTAGTCTGAGGAGGATGTGATCAAGGTTGCAGAATCACCATATCCCATCATACCTGAACTAGGAGACATGCACTGAGCTGCTGAGGGACTGATTCAGCTACTCCTTCTGCAGTGGACTGCAGACAGTGGCTGGAGTTGTGTGATCGCACTGTAATGTGCCTTCTGCTGCCACTGTGGGAATCAGTCTTTGGCGAGGGGGCCAGTGGTCTGAACAAGCTTGGTATTATGCTGCTAATGTAATTCTGGCAAGGTCTGTGTTTCATAAGGTTAGTTATTTTTATTTGTGAGCATCTGAATAGAAACTTTCTTGTTCAGAAATCACAGAATCACAGAATCGATCGGGCTGGAAAGGCCTCCGAGATCATCAAGTTCAATGGGCCATATGATTTCCATTTCTTTTGTTTGAATGTACTTTACAATACTTTAAACTTTTCTACTGCCTCCCTAGATTGGATTTTTTCTTACTTTAGTTTTCTTTGCAAATTTTCTAGCCTTTCTAATTTCTAGTCAATATGGATTCCTCTTTTATTTTTCCTGTTTGTTGTGTAAAGCTTTTCAAGTTTCACCTTGTCATTAGGATGCCTATCTAATATGAAGTGGGATGGATCACTGCTGAGAGGTGTTTATTTCTCCATTGCCTGCCAAGGGAGCTTAGATAAAAAGCTTAGACTATACCCCTAACTTTCAGTTGGCTAATGCTGGGTGAAATTTATTTTCCCCAACTACACAAAATACGTCCTGGGATTATCCACTGTTTGTTCATAGAAGATGTAACTATGTTGTAACCACTGTTCCCTAGTCAGCCTCCAGCCTTAAGTTGTTTTAGCATAAAGCAGTACCGTAGTCTATCGATGTATTCAGGGTTTTCTGATTTCCAGTTGCCAGTAGTTCTACAAAGTTAAGTGTCCTGAATGTGGATTACTACCATACTTCAACATCATCACATCCTTTAAAAATACTGTCCTCATTCAAGTCAGGCTAAATATTTGCACTAAGAATGCTAACAGCTAACAAGCCTAAGGAGGTACACTGGGGAAAGGCGTTGTAATCTCGGTCTGCATCTCACATTCTTTTCCTAAGTATCTGCTGAAGATTGCTGTCAAAGGTGGTACTGGAGTGAAGAGGTTTTTGGTCTGGTGTGGTACACTTCTACTTTAGGTAGGTGTCCATGATGTCTGCTATGTCAAATCATGAAGAATTTCTTATTTTTCTTCAAATCCTTATGTACTGCTCAATTCAATTTATCTGTGACATGGTGAATTTGTGTTTCTGCTGGATTTGTCTTTTTGCCACATTTTCCCTTTTTTTTAAGTAGTTTTATACCTTCTTGTCTGTTCCAATTAATTCTGTCTGAAGAGACTGGCCAAGCTGTATGAAGACCTCCATTTATAATGTTGCAGAGAGCCAAAGCCCTCATTTTTTTCACTGGTTGTACAGCCCAGCATTCATCTCTGGTACTGTATTTCTTCTCTTGTTTGTGGGACTGAAAAGACCATGAAGAAGATCATTTAGAGTTTCCTTCTCTTCAGTTCCTTCCAAAAACCTTTAACTCTTCTATAATTGGTTCCAGTGTATACCGCTTTCATCTGAAAGATGACAGATAACTTACTTCATATTCGCCATTCAAACTTTCTGTTACAATTCCTACTTTTAGTCTATGGAGACTTAATTTCTTTCATTGTCCTCATTTCCTTCCAGGTCTTGCTTCCTGGTTTCATTAAGACTTTTTAGACTGCATTTTTGGCAATCATAGGGCCACTAAAAAGGACTTTACAAAAGGTATTAAAACTTTTGAAACCCTCAAGGCAGATGGGTCTCTCTTGAAACCTTCTGATTTATTCTGCCGAAGAAGCAGAATAATCAAGCCCCTGGAGTAGAAGCAGAGGTTAGTCACTGTAAGAGAAAACCAAATCCAAACAGTTCTTTTAATGAGCACAGGAGACTTAATGTATGTCTTCATTGTTTGAGATAACACACTTTTACTTCTGAGCAGATCATGTAGCTTTTACTGGCTATTATTGAGAAGTAGTTCATTTTCTGGGCAGAATTTATAAGAAAAAGTGAAGTAATTTTATGTATTGTATTTTATTTTTGCATTAAACTATGTGTTTATTTAATTTCAGGTGTAGCAGTGTTCAAACATCTGATGATCTGTTAAAATAATACCAATTCATAAATATCCAAAGCAAAAAAAAAAAAAAAAAAGTCACTTTCAGAGCAACTTGATAAACTCCTTACAAGCTGAAGTGTTAGAGATTTGCAAGGATACATATGTTCAATAAATATACAATGGTAGCATCAGCAGTAGGCCTGTGACTAGTGGTGTCCCCCAGAGGTCGGTGCTGGGTCCAGTACTGTTCAATATATTCATCAATGATCTGGATGAAGTGGTAGAGTATACCCTCGGCAAGTTTGAGGATGACACCAAGCTTGGAGGAGTGGCTGGCACACCAGAAGGCTGTGCTGCCATCCAGCATGATCTGGACAGGCTAGGGAGATGGGCAGGGATAAACTTAATGCAATTTAACAAGTTAAGTGTAAAGTACTGCATCTGGGAAAGAACAACGCCATGTATCAGNTTATTCAAGACTCGCCTGGATGCATTCCTGTGTGACCTCGTCTAGGTGATCCTGCTCTGACAGGGGCATTGGACTAGATGATCTTTCTAGGTCCCTTCCAACCCCTAACATTCTATGATTCTATATCCTATACAGCCCAACGCATCTTTAAGATCTTTTGCATCTTTAAGACAAGCCATGAATCTTTTCTGAAAGTGAAGCTAAATTCCAGAAAGTAGATGTTCAGCTGGCTGAGTGGATTACTTCCATTCTTCCGGTAGGAATATATAGCATATAAGAAAAATATTTTTGGTTTCTGGTAAAATTTCTAGTTGAGCCCATGTCCAATAGTGACTGAATTTGATCCTTGTTCAAAACACAGGAAAATAATTGATTGTAAGACTTGCCAGTAATTAATTAGACCAATAACCCCACACATTTGACTTTTCTCTTTTCAAGAGGAAGTGATTTCTTCTTGACTCATGCTGTCAAGTAACAGTTGCTTGTGACTTCATGAAGTAATACAGATGTCCTTAGCCCAGTGGTGATCAGTTTATATTCTGCAACTTGTTTCTGATTACACTTTTAAGTTAAAGGTGATGATGAAATGGATAATAAAATTATCCAGCTTTTAAAAATACATTGAGGAAGTATGTGACTATCTGTCAGTTGCAGTAACAGCAGAGGACAACAGATCTTCAGTTGTCATAGATCCACAACTGAGGCTGAGCTATGGCAATTTACGTGAAGTTCAGTTGTTGGATCCCTCTAGTAGATTTTCCTCCTAACTTATATCACTGATTTCTTGCTGCTGTGTGGCCAAACAGTGTAAAACAGACAATACGGAGCAAAGAAACAATCTTTTCAATGATCATTGAAAAAACCACATCACTATTTCCTAAAGCAGACTCAATCTTGGGTTTCTGTTGGATGGGAACCTCAGAAGGCATTTAGCTTTTCAGCCCTGTAGTTCCTCTATAACTGCTTCTCCATTCATGCTGTGTGGTACAGTGGGAAACCTATCTCATATGATCTCACTGTACACGTGCTGCCTCAAGAGCAAGTTTCTCCTTGAAATCATGATACAAAGAGGCCTACATTTGATGGCAGAGCATCCATTTGCTCAGGTGTTGCAACCAGGAAAAGGTATCACCGATGTACACCGAGATGCAGTGTTATTTCCTGAGGCTTGTCAGGCCATAGGAACTGCAGCATCAGGCAAACTCTGCCACAGTCACTATATAGTGAGTGTAACAAAACAGCAAGTCTCAGTTCATATGTCTTAGAAAGCCTACCTAAAGCAAATCAGGGAATCATCTCTAAACCAGTGCCAGAACCAAAATATCATTTAGAAATAATAATTTGACAAGTTTATAGATTCATAGATTCATGATTCATCAATTCATAGAATGGCCAGATTGGAAGGGACCTTAAAGATCATCTAGTTCCAAACCCCTGCCATGGGCAGGGATGCCACTCAGTAGACCAGGTTGCCCAGGGCCACATCCAGCCTGGCCTTGAACACTGTCAGGGATGGGGCATCCACAACCTCTCTGGGCAACCTGTTCCAGTGTCTAACCACCCTCCGGGTAAAGAACTTCCTTCTAATCTCCAATCTAAATTTTCCCTCCTTCAGCTTATAGCCATTCCCCCTTGTCCTATTACAATCAGACCACCTAAAAAGTTTCTTCCCTTCTATCTTATAATCCCCCTTTAGGTACTGGAAANCTGTACTTGTATCTAGGATTACTCCTACCCAGATAGACTACATAGAGTTTATTGACAATGAATGGCTTGATTTAAACCAAACCCTTCAGTCACGTGTACACCTGTTATGTTTACTCTATCAGGTGACCAATGCTTATTAATTTCAACTGTTGATCCCTTAAACGTGAGATAAACTCTGTAGACATGGGGTTGCATAAGGCTTTGCTATTACAGGCTAAAGTTTTCTGTCAGATTCACACGACTAAGATAATAATTTTTTCATAATGATTGAGAAATGCCATCCAGAAAATAACAACATAACAGACATTGTTTATCTGTTCTATTATTTGAGCTCTGGAGGACCTCAGATCAATGACATCAATACTTGGATTGTGGCACACGTTTTATTAGTAACAGTGCTTCAACTTGGTTTGTGAAGACAGTGATGGCAAAGAAACTGCCTGTTCTAGTGAAAGTTTTGTTTCCTCTGAGGCCATTCTAATATTCACTTTACATCACACAGGAAAGTACAACTAATAGAAAAGAGGTCAAAGTCAGACAAAATAACTGAATCAAGCTGTCTCACATTAGATTTCTTGGTGTACCTCATGGACACAGATAGGTGTCAGTGGCTGGTTCATGCAGATTTGTTGACAATTTCAATTGACCTTAAGAGCTGGATAGTTGCCTTTTGTTCATAAAAACGTAACTGAGGAAAATGATTTATTTATCAGCTCCTTTGCTATAACTGCACTTTGAATTATTCTGTAGGGCTGTCTTTAAAATTAGTAACATTCAACATGGCTGGTTTGGGTCAGGCTTTGTATGAACATGTGTCTGTGTATATATGTCTGTGCAAGATTTCCATTTTTCCTTAATGTGATCTTCAAGTGCAAGAGCAAAGAAGGAGGATGAGAGTGGTGGAGCACTGGAACAGACTGCCCTAAGGGAGGTGGTTGAGTCTTCATGTCTGGAGATATTCAAAACCCGACTGGACACCATTCTGTGCAACCTGCTCTAGGTTGTCCTGCTTTCGCAGGGATTTGGACAAGATGATCTCCAGAGGTCTCTTCCAACCCCTAACATTCTGTGATTTTGTGATTCTGTGACTGCTTCCACAGAATTATATTGTATAAATAAGGCAGTAAGCCCAAATTCAGCCCTCAGTTACAGTGGAGGTACTGTATTAGATGAAACTGTTAGAACTATTGAGATCCCTTAGGTCTTCCAAATCCATGATAGTTCTAATCCAGTGATCCATGTTTGAATGCAATCCCCCACTCATTTTCAACATAGTTCTACCATGATCATCTGAGAGAAGTCTGCAAAAGCTTTTCCAGTGGTTCTCAGCCAAGATCTGTTTTCATTTACACCTGCATGCCTCACTAATGTCAACTGCTTTGCAAAGATTAAATCACTATCTAGGTTGTTATATGTAAGGTCTTCACAAGGAGTGAGCTGGACCTCTGGAGTTTTATGAGTATTGGGGATATAGTGTGGTTTTGCTCATTGTAAAAACTGATATTGGAAGCATATTAGAATCCGAATGAATGAGACTATGTTGCTACCTTGTGCCTCTTGTCTTTCTGTTATGTATAGGAGAAATTGGGGACAAAGGACATAAAGGCAGCATGGGACGACATGGAAAAATTGGTCCTATTGGTTCAAAAGGTATGATTAGTTCAATTGTTTCTCTATTTGTTTTTCAGATGAAAAACCTATGATCGTTTATTTTTGAGTAAAGTTCAGAGACTTGCAAAACAGTTAACAAGTCACATAGTTTGCCAAAACAGGGAGTTTCTCACATTGTAGACAGCCAGATGACTGAGATCTCTCAGCCTTTGTCTCCGACAAAAGTATATTTAGCCTTAAAGCAGGGTGAGAATCCTAATTTAAGGCTAAATAAAGAACTTTGTGTACTATCACACATGTGGACAGTTAAGAGAAGCAGTTGGGAAGATGCACTGTATTTTGGCAGATTTGAAGAGCCAGAAGACTTGAATTTTAATCTTGCCTACCCCGTATGCTTCCTTTGTGACTTTGGTTAAGTCATTTAAGACCAGTGTTCACTTTAGTGTCTAGATTATAAATGTAGATTTAGGAACCAATGTAGCATATCCAACCCTTTTCCTTCTACAACATCTGAAATTACTGGATCTGTGAAGTTCATGAATGATAAAAAAAAAGGATATTGGTAGATATTCTTTGTGTTCAAGTTTCATAGCTTTGGCTGGCCTTTGTTGTGGAATGACTAGGACAGAAAAATGTTGTTGCTTGGGCATATTTCTACTTCCCATATTTGAATGTTACTAGAGAAAAAATAAGTGCTAAATGTACTGTTGACCAAAAAAGCTGCCTTAAATTTGTATCTTTTTCATATCTTTAGGTGAAAAAGGAGATAATGGTGACATAGGACCACCAGGTCCTAATGGTGACCCAGGTAATCTATGACACACTTTGTGTATGTGAAGGATTTAGCAAGATGCATGCGTCTTCACCAAAAATATGTGTCTGTTTACATACTGGGGGAAGTAGTGATAAATTAAATATTTGTATAGGCACTGTAATATTTCACAGTAATATTTTAAAACTAAATTATTGAAGCTGCAATAGTTGCTGAACTAGTATTTGTTGAAACAATGTCCCAGGGCTCATCAGAGGTGTGATCACTCCAGAAGAGTAGTGGGAACTGAGCTGCAACTGTCCGTATTGCATGCAAAGGGACATTCCTGCATGCCCCACTCTGGCTTACAGCCAAAACCAAAGCAGCATGTTGGAAGCTCCTGCCCCTTCATGGATTATTTTTATAGGAGCAGGAGATTACCAGGAATGGATTATTTTTATAGGAGCAGGAGATTACCGGGAATATAGATCTTCTAGAGAAAAAGGTGGAAGCCTGAAATAAGAAGTGTAAGCTTTGCAAAAGTGGCAGATTCAAATTTTACCCAATTTGTCCCTTCCTGACAGGGTGCACTAGAGTTGCACCAATTAGTTTTCTCATAAGAACATATTCTGTAACTCTAATTCTTGAGCCAGAGTACTGTGTACCTAGTAATCGAGTGCAGTTTTGCTGTGTAACTACCTTGTGCTTAGACTGATTCAGACACCTAAGCTTGCCCTGACTAGGTAGTCAAATGCAGATTTGAATAATTGCACGCAGACCTAGGAACTGTAATTGATCCCCATTTTGAGATTTGAGCTCATCAATGTAAAAATTGTTCTTTTAGTATTCTCATTCAGATGATCTTTGTGAAACCGATATCACTTTAGCTTAATAGAAAGTTTTTTGATATCTTATTTTAGAAGTACTGTAAATTCTATACTTTCAAAAATGCAGAACTTAATTTTTCAGATAATTATTTCATTTTGTTGTTGGAATATTATCCTTTTGTATCTACTGTGTTATGTTCTTTGTGAGGAACTGGGGAACAATGCACTGTGCAGAGTTTTGCTGTGGAAAAAGCGCTCTTTGGAGAAGACTGAGAGGAACAACAATTCTAAAAATGGGAAAATTTGACAAATATTTTTAGTTTCAAAGAAATCTTCATGTTTTTGCAAGCTTCATGGGACCCAGACTAAGCTGTTCTGTATAGGTCTGGATACCCATGAGAACGTGTTGGTGCAGGGTAGCAAAGGCACAAGGTTTCTGTCTGTTATTTGCAAGACAGCCCTGTCTGGGGCTGCCAGTCTGGGCCTTTTCATGAAATTGTTTAGATAATTACTGAAATTAGAGAGCTTTTTGACTTCAGTGCATCTGTATCATTTCATAGGCATCCCCTGTGAGTGCAGCCAGCTGAGGAAGGCTATTGGTGAAATGGATATCCAAGTGGCCCAGCTGACAACAGAACTAAAATTCATTAAAAATGGTAGGTTAATTTTAGATCAATATTTTTCTTTCTTTTGTAATTTTATTGGTGTAATTGCTCATAGAGAGCATCACCATTCTGCATCTGCTTTGTGAAGCTCTATTGGGGTGTACAGTGACTTGGTTTATAGAAATGCGAGTGCTCACTTTTCAGCACTGCCCTCCCCCGCAGCTGTTGCTGGTGTGCGTGAGACAGATAATAAGATCTATCTGCTGGTGAAGGAAGAGAAAAGATACAAGGAAGCCCAGCTCTACTGCCATGGAAGAGGAGGGATGCTGAGTATGCCCAAGGATGAGACTGCCAACAATCTGATTGCATCGTACATCAACCAAGCCGGGCTCACCAGAGTTTTCATTGGCATTAACGACCTAGAGAAAGAGGGAAATTTTGTCTATTCTGACCGATCGCCCATGCAGACCTTCAACAAATGGCGCAGTGGGGAGCCCAACAATGCTTATGATGAGGAGGACTGTGTGGAGATGGTAGCATCTGGAGGATGGAATGATGTTGCGTGCCATATTACCATGTATTTTGTGTGTGAATTTGACAAAGAAAATATCTAAGCTTGTCTGCTCTTTCTTTATATTAAGACAAAATTTTAAGCCAATTGTACAAGCTACCCCATGTTTGTAGAGTACAAGTGATATTTTGCAAGTACATGGCTTCAGTATTGTACAGCTGTAAATACAATTTAGGTATTTCAAATATCAGTATTTACCCTTCAGAAGGGAAGAGCAATGTTACGATATAGCTTGTTTTTTTCTGTAGGAAAATATATGTATTTAGATAAAAATGTGGTTTGAGGCTAAATTCTGCCCTCACAACATTTAATGTGATTGCACGACTGTAGGGGAAGGCAGAATGTGGCCTCTAGTTGCTGGATGATTATTTCTGAAGAAGTAGTAGATTCCTGATACTCTTTTATCTTAGCAAGTTTTGTAATTATAAATGTTAATTACTTGTAGTGCTACAGGGATATTTTGACAAGGCAAATATCTTGTATGCTCCAGTTAATAAATACAAATATTACTGATAAGATTTTTGGATATGAAGATATTGAAACTTTTTTTTAAAAACGGCCAAAGCAAACCAACAAATCAGGAGTCCTACCAATTTTGTGGTGTTTCTTTATTAAATTGATGTATACATTCACAGGTGTATGATGAGGAGGCATATGAGTAAACTGAGTTTTACTGCTGAAGGAGGACAAAGTTCTTATAATTTAGTACTAAAAGAGGGATTCCAGACAGATGAGTGGTTTAGGGTTGGCTAAAGCTAAAATTAAGATTTTGGTTTTCTGCATTCTTTAGCTGAGAATGATTAAGTGCATGAACTACTTCAGGCTCCAAGTAATTTCTTAAAGTAAACACATTTCACGTTTGTGTAAGATGGTCCTAGTGCATCTTGATACAAAACAAACAAAATACCAGCCCTCCACACAATTTATGGCAGACTTCATAGATCGACAATGAATCTCATAAAAAGAGTTTAGCTAGTAGTTCCTTTTGGTAAGAAAACAGCTTACATGTTTACTCAGATTATAAGGATGACTCCCCAAAAATCAGCAAAAATTTTCACAGTTTTCCTGATTATGTAGATAGCAGTAATAAGTAATTTTGCATAAATAATTTGTGCCTCATTTACAATTACATGTGATGGAAAATGTGGTGTGTATTTTAAAAAACAACAACATAGTCTCACAAAGGAATTGAAGAATTACTCTGGATCTTCCTGAGCCAGTTGCATGACATCCTATCTTGTTGTTAGGCATAGAAATATGACTGCAAAATCTCTGAATGTGTTTTTTTCAGGAATACCTTACACAATGTTATTAAGATTATTTTTAAAGAGAAATCGTCCTTTTTATTATATAGTAATCAAAATATGTATCTGATCATTATGGGAGATCGGTCTACAGGCTTTCCATAGTGATGTGGATGAGGTCCCAGAGATTTCCCAACAGCAGAGCATGACCAACTCATACCAATTCTGCAGTGCTGTGGTATATGAACAATTGATGACCATGGAATTCTGTTCATATCCACAGAGCCTGACAATATTTGATGCAGTGCTATTGTTATATACCTAAGAAAACAAACCATTTTGCTTTCTATATTTACTCTGAGAATGTGGATCTATTTTATATATATATATATTTGCTATTAAATCTAAAGATCAGCAGGAAATTCCTATAGTATTTGAAGATCAGCTCAGCTCCAGAGCAGTGACTCTAAGAAATGAACAATCCTTTGAATGCTTTATTTTCTTTCTAATAAAGGTAGGTATAATTCCTATGTATTAGTTGTTCTTCCAACTGTGTATTGAAATCTATGAAATAATGTGAATATAGTTCTACACTTATATTCAAAGACTCTTTACAGAATTTGCAGGGAGCTAGCAATTCCAGGGGAGCAATTTGTGTGTTTAGAATAGTACCTTTTGAATATCATGATTGTTTCCTGCCTGCATAGAAATCTTCAGAAACTGTTTAAATATTCTTTTGTTGAATCATTGTAGCTATATTACAACAGTCCAAACCTGAGTTACAGATAGCTGGGACTCTCTCATTATTTATGTTCTAAAGTTGCTAACTGTTTATTTTTCACCCAGGTTTTGAAAGTTTCTATTGTAATGTTCAGTTTCCTCAGAAACATGAAAAAAGGCCTTCTGAGGAGGTGGGAAGCTTTTTCAGTTGCCAAATGCTCCTACTTTAGCTGGAATTCGTACCACATTTATAAAGATTGCCTTGATGTGTAGAGCATTTAAGCAGTCTCCATTTCTATTAAAATTAAAGATTAAAAATAAAGGCAATGGAAAAAACCTTTATTTCCCTTCAGGGTATATTTTTGCAGCTCTTTATATATGCGATAGAAAGGAAATAAGTTGCGTTATCAGAGCCTTCTTCATTGGCTGCAACAGTCCTTATTTCACCATTTGGACAAGGGGAACAAGGTTAGTGTGTAAGGTCTCTAACTGTCCTGCAAGGATCAAAGGCTGATATTTACCCTTTTACCTCTGTAAGGAACTGGGCAAGAAATGATGGAGGGTGGGAAATGAATGAGCCCTTCATCATCTTTTTCACCCTTCAGTTGCTGGCCTCCATAAGTGGACCCTTGCTGAAGGCAGAACTCAATGTTGCATGTAGTGCTCAGCCTGCATGAAGCTTGCTAATGTGCATGGTAAGATTTCCATTATACTCAGTGGAATTTGGAGCTATTGTTTTAAGAAAAAAATCAGATGATAAGTTGGTTTTATTTTGGGTGTTTTCCATGTGCATTGTAATATCGTTGCTCTTTTTGTGTGGCCCTACAGAAGCCTTTGGAATGTATCTGTCTGGCAAGCATTCACTGAGGTTTCCCAGACTGTTCTTATGTACTTTACTTTTGATGGATGATTTTTTTTGTCATAAATATTTTCCCATAGCCATTATTTAATTTATTCTTAATTAAAGGGCATGTTGGTGCACTTGAAGAAGGCAACAATAACAAGTTTTGGTTGGTTTTTTTTTGTGTAGTCACCCATTCATACGTCACATAAAATGCATGCTTCATTCAACTACATCCCACACCTTTAGCTGATAAAACTGTGTTCTTGTATTACGGATGTCAAGGCCAGACTGCATCCTTCTTCTAGGAGATGACTTGGCAATGGTAAAGCATTCAGGTAGCTGACTCCAAGGGGAGCTCCACTGCTAACGAAAGCCATGCATCAATCACTCTGCATGTCTCAGGAGGGCACTGGACAATGTCTGACCCTGGTAATCACCCAGATTTGCCACTCCGTGTTCTGGCTCCTTGGTGAAAGGTAGTGCTCCCACCTGTCTTGTTACTCTTCCCAGCTCCTGGCTCACCATCCCTCATAGACCAGCCGGTCCTTGCTGTGCCCTGACAACTGATGTGATTATCCCTGAAAATATGGGTTTGTGACAGGTTGCAGGTTAGCAGCAGAATTTCTCCCTGGCTGTGAGTTTTAAACTGTCTTATGTCCCAGAAAAAAATGGTAAAAAATTAATATTTATATAGAGCATCTTTATTCATATAAGTAAATTGGAGTGCTTCATTTTTTATAAGCTCAGGAAATGCCAGTTCAAATATGCATAACAAAGTAGCAGCTATTTGGACTTTTTGTGTTATGGCTTATGATGAAAAGTGTCATAAGATGAAATCAGAACTATTTTTATTGTAAAATATCATGAAGGTTCAGAATGGACAAAGAAGTTTTGAGGTAGATATTTTTCAAGGTGCTTTCTTTTGGATTTTTTCAGAATTTCATTTTGGCGTTTTGAAGCTTCATTTTGTCCCATAAAGGGAATTGATTTTTGTATTATTGTTAATATGTTTTACACCCTGTCAGTAACAGTGTCCAGTATAATGCCTGAAATATTTTACTTTATTTTTTTGTCTTAATTTCCAATGGAAACAAGTTATCTTTTTGTGAGTTCTGTTGCTTGCCATGCTGAAAGAATTTGATACTTGAATCAATTTCTCCTTCTGGGAGTGCTATGACACTAGAAACACTCTGAATACAAAGCAATAGATCGTTCAAACACTATTAAGTAGAAGATATTCTTACTGACTATGTAAATGATGCATTTAAGTATTATGCTATAGAACTAGCAGTTTATGCACTATTACAAATGTCCAATCGTTAAGATAACCTATATATAGGCATTTTTAAATATGAAAATCTTACAAATATACTTTAATCTTGAATTACACAGAAGGTATAACCAAATTTCCAGTCGAAATTCAAGATTTCCTCATGGTCTAGATACAGATTTAGCTTTTGTGGGAAACTTGGTGACTTGTGATGCTATGCTCATGACTGAATGAAATCTTGGAGTACAAAATAAGGCTACAACACAAACACTGCTTATGTATGACTCTACCTCTTGCACTTCCTACAATACTTCCCCTTAGCCTTTACTTTCAAGCATTCTCCTCACTCAGCTCTCCGTATAAGTGTGTGCATGAGTTTGGTCCAAAGGTTAATCTCTTTTCACTGGAGGTTCTGGTTTTCCCTATGGTGCCAACATGTCCATATGCCTCAACCTGTCTTGCCACAGATTACAGATGAAGAGATGAGGATTTGGTCCACTGAGGGGAGCTGGAAATGCTCCATGAAATAGAAGTGTGTCTGTGAAATCGCCTGTGATGTAAGAGGTATTGTGCAGGACTGGAGCCAACCACTCATCCATTGTCTTGGGTCCATACTCCTGGTTGAGGAGAGGCAGTCCAAACTACGGAGAGAACTGACCTTGTTGTTGTGGGTAAAAAGAAACCAGAGACTTAAGATTTACTAAGGGGAAAAAAAATGTGCAGAGCTGGGAAATCAGTTGTTCAGTACCACATCACTAACTATACTACTATAGCAACTGCTATTCAAAGGCTAGTTCTGTAGTGTTCATGAGTTTCTGTATATTCTTTACATACAGAAGTGTGAATACTATCAAGTATTCAGCAGTGGAAGTTCCGGTGTGAGCTTAATGACATGTGTGTTACTATACTATCATCTAGTGGAAGTAAGAGGTAAAATGATGGAGCTGAGCAGTACTTTGCTTCTGCTTGCATCAGACTTAGCACATTACTGAACACAACCAGCGATGTGGTACTGAACAACTGATTTCCCAGCTCTGCCTTTAGTCAGTATTCTTCTCTTCTTTATGAAGAGATTATTTTGATTTTTAACAAAGAAACTTGCACTGATTTTAAGTCCAGTGCCCAGGTGAGAATTTTGACTAAGAAGTGAGAAGTGTACCCAAATGAGTTCAATTTCATGCCTTGGAGTTGAAAGAAAGAAAATAAGCCAAGCTGTGCTCTGCAGGCCAGCACATAAATTGCAGGAGGAGAGAGCCAGGCTCTTCGCAGTGTCATCCAATCTTAGGACAAGAGGGAATGGGAGCAAGTTGGACCACAGGAGGTTTGGTATTAACCTGAGGAAAAACTTTTTTACAGTAAGGGTGACGGAGCACTGGAACAGGCTGCCGAGGAGGGTTGTGGAGTCTCCTTCTCTGGAGACATTCCAGAGCTGCCTGGACGCATTCCTGTGTGACCTCATCTAGGTGATCCTGCTCTGGCAGCGTGGTTGGACTAGATGATCTTTCTAGGTCCGTTCCAACCCCTAACATTCTATGATTCTATGATCTTCACCTGGGGCCAGTCAGCTTCAGTGAAGCCAAATTGATTTATACCTGCTGAGTATTTGGCACAATATCTTCATAAATTATATATAGAGAGGTGTTTTGATGTTTCTGATCTATTCTGACCTCTGTTATCCAAACTCTGAGCCCATGTAATGGATACATCTTTCATGCAAATTTCTGGACTATAATCAGTTATGACAGAAATATTGAATGTAAAATAGTTCGAGTAGATATGTATGTTATGAAATTTTACCCTTGAAAGTACACAAAGGCTATGTTGCAGAACACAAAGAGCAATAAAAACACTCAACAAAAAAATAAATCCTCTGTCATGTTATATTCTTCTATGAAAATTAAACCTTTGGTTTTTACCATACTCAGCATTGATTCATAGGAGCAGATGGTTGCCATCTAGTGAAAAAAAGATTTGTTGCATATCTGCAGAGCCACAAATCCAGCTTTGTTCTGGCTTCATTCTTCAGTATGATTGGAATGATAAGGACAAACTACAGAGGGAATTTGAGCAATACGTTTAGTTCACTGTGTTTGTAGCACACACTGAAATAAAAGAAGGCATAAAAAAGCAAAATACTAACTTCCTTATTACAAAGTGTCCTTCTCTGCCTCTTCCCCAACATCACTCCCCTTCTCTAGATAAAAAAATCTAATATAGTAACTTGTGACTTATTTAGGTAAAGTTCAGTATCTCTTCTAAATTTCCCCAGCTGGATTAGCAGAAAAGTTTATAGTTGACCTTTATGTAGGAAATTCCTTTTTTGTGCTAATTTTTGGCTATATCTGACAATTCAGAAGCTTCTGAAAGTGGAAGATAAATTCTGGATACTTTAACCTTGCATTACAAAAGCATAAATGCATTACAGCTGGTGTTCCAACACCATGCCTAACACTTAGTGCTAATATCTCTTTTTAAAAAATACTCTTTAAGACTACTGTCCTGGTTTCCACAAGTGTTCTCAGCTTTCTTCTTAAAGCTTCTCTTCCTTTTGCATCTCATCAGACTTACAATGGAAGTTAGTTTCATATTTTTATTATATATACCATACTGTATTATCTTGGAAATTGAGTTGCCTGTGCAGTGGTTTTGAATCATAGGCAATTAAAAATAGATTCTTTGAAAATATAGTTTATACTATTAATTAGGGTGAATCTCCTCGAAGTTTAGACAGTTTTTGCTTTAGAGTAAATAGAGGATCAATAAATCAAACCCATGAGACGCATCTGCTTCATGATTTTAAATCAAAAAGAAATAGGATGATTGCTAACAGATGAGAAGCCAGTGTCCATGTAACTTATAGTTCAGAAGCAGGGCCCGAGATTGCTAACACCAGGCTCTGTTATTGCATGCCCACTATTAGCTGACACCAGGGATAGCTGTGCTGGTGCTTTGTGGGCCTTACCTTTGGACAGTTTTACGTGAGCCCAAATCTCTGTTTCTGGTGCTGCTTGTAGCTCATTATCTAGCCATGCCTCCCTCAGGTGTTGTCTGCTCTGCCTATCATCAGTGTTAGCCCAGATTTTGAAGAACAAGGATAATGTAATTGCATGCTCTCTTCCCTTCTAATAACTTTTGAACCTTCTAGAAATTTTCAGCCAGAGGTGATAGAAGGTCTCAGGGAACTGAAGTTCTTAAACATTTTGTGTAAAGATGTAATTAGGTAACGAACAAACATTTCCATCAGTCTCTCCTCAGGAAATGGCTGAAGTGTGAACTCATTTGTTGTTAAATACCAAAGAATTATCTTGGAGATGTACAAAGTCCTAACCCCAGGAAAAGATTTTATTAGAGATTGTCACTTGTAGGAACTGAAGACTTGAGATAATAGTGGCAGATGTTATAGGAAGCCAGCCCTTCTCAGTCCAATTGCCCACAGAACAACTCATCTGTTCTATGATGTCCAGTTAATGGTATGCCGGCTTCAGTTAAAAAGGGATCATTAGATCACCTCTTATGCTAGAAGAGAACATTTTCCATACATGCCTCTGAATCAGCTTTTCTGTGATTTGAGTGCAAATGATATTTGATAATTTTTTTTTACTTAATCCTACACTGATCCCATGTCTTTTCCTCCCCTTGTTGAGATCACTAACCAGGGATGAAGATAGAATTTTCAAAACTAGTCAGCACTGTCCTGGCTCTTGCAGGACCAAGTATGAGTATCAACAGAGCCAGGTGACATAGGGTCCTGTGCATCCCACCTTTTCTACTGGATCCATGCTTCATTCTTTATGTTTGCATTTCTACAATGTTTCATGCCTTTTCACACTGGCTGTATTTTCCTTCCCTTACTCTTTATCTAGTTTATGCTGAGATGGGATATAAGCACCCCCCCCCCAAACCAAAACCAAAGTCATTCTCTGCTGTTTAAACAAGTATATGTGTAGTTGGAGGCTACAGATAAGTGCCTTCACAGAAATCCATTTTTAATACTGAGCTGACAAGGAAAAAGCATTTGTCATAAGATTACAGAGAGGAATATTTAAACCTTTTATGAAATTTTTAAAGATCTTAAGGAATATGATAATGATAATGCAGACTAGATTTATTGCTAAGTATATAATGAAAATGAAAAGAAAGCCAAGATAAACACACAGTGGAAATCAATATTAACTAAGCTATTATGTATGAAATTGGTCTAGAAAAGAAGAATGTATTATTTCACATAAAAAAGATTGAAGGAAAGCAATCATGGGGCACAATTACCTAGGCAGTTCATCACTTTTATGGCCTTCAGTGAACACATTTTACCCTTAATTACTCTGAGCTGGTTTTTAAAAAAAAGTTTTCATCAAATTAGGTACTGTTTTTTAGCTTATTCTTACAGGTTGAGTTGCAGATTCTCAATCTCTGACTTCATTGCAAATCTAAGTGAGGATGGTTCACCTGCTGTAAGAGACAGTCTGTAGGGTTTACTGTGCTTGGAGCACCACTACAGTAGACAGCCTATCCTGATAGATGGATATTTTACCAAGCTAAGGTCAAATTGTTTCATCCCTTGAAGACATGACAGTGGATAAATTTGCTGAATGCCATGGATATCTTGGGGTTCCTCAAAAGGCACTAGATGCCTCTATGTGAGGCATCCTACTAATGACCACCAACAAATATGACAGGGGTTTTCTGCTGGCTGTGAGAGCTTACATTCCATGAATGTAGGTCAACACCTAAATGGAAACTTTTAAATGCAGATGCCCAGATCCCCTTGGCCCCTCGACTGCTCCTGGTTTTCCAGAATGCTTGGCTCAGGTTTGCTGAATGAGAGTTGTCTCCTCTAGTTTCAAACATCAGCACTGAAGATATCTACATTTGAGCTAGTCACACTGTCGCTCTTTATAGTCTGGGGGGAGAAATATGTGCATTCAGGGTATGATTCATCTGCCCTATTTTAGATGTCTAAATTGGGATGGGAATGTTCCTTGTTCTGACTCCTCATTTCTTTCCATTGCCCTAAGGTGAGATGAAGGTGACAAGCTAAAATGCAAACATTTCTAGCTGATCAGATGAATCCCACCCATTAAATCTCAGAAGCTTCCACCCCCAAATCCTTGTTATATAGAGCTGCCACTCTGATGTTTCCCTTGCTGACCCACTATGTTTGTCACATAAGGTTATGAAGAGAGACTCTATGAAGTTATGAAGGATGTGTGACCTCAACTAGAACAGCATGACCTACCATGGGTGACTTTTTGTCACATGGTGGATCCAGATGCCCTTTCTGTCATGCAGCCCAGAGTGACACTGACTCATGAGTCACACTCGGGGAAAAAAAAATCTGTGCTCTGTCTGCAGAAAATAACTCTCTCACCTTCACAAACTGGATGTTGTGATCACTGTGTTAGAGGCAAGATGCACTTCTTCTTACCTCTCTCTCTTGTATTAGAGAAAGAATAATGATTCAGTAGCATTGTTTCTTCCTTCCCTGACACCTATGATATGTGCCATTCCTAGTCTGGGCAGTGAAGCAATAAATAGCACCTCCATGAGAGACAATGGGCAGAAGAAAGAAGAAACCACAAGCACAGCCATGGCAGAGACTATTTCAGTGACTTCCAGCACAAAGGCTAGTTTCAGCAGCAAAACCTTGAGAGAGATGCACTCTAGGTGTGCTCTGTAACCCAGATGGGAATATACCATATTTAATTTGTTAAAAAGTTTGCTGACTTCCTGCTTGTAAATGTAATAAATCTTCTAGTAAACCAGCTCTAGTTAGGACTGTACTGGGTTTTTATAAGCTGGTCCTCAATACTTCATCTACATCTGTGAACTAGAAGAAAGAGGAAAAAGAAAAAGGGTCCTTTTGCACAGAGAGTGCAAGAAGAACTCGGGGAGATGGGAGGACCTGAGTGCAAGCCTGAAGTTCTCAGGACAAGACAGCTGATGAAGCTGTAAAGAAAAGGAGACCATTGCTAAAATGTCTCTGAAAAGAGTTATGATGTGCTAACGTTAGAAGATCTCACAAGCATAGTGCTGTTTCTTTTCTGGACAGGAGACCCCAAGGGGCCTTTCCTTAGTGAAAAGTCTGATCAGAGCATAAATGTGTTTGTAGCATAAGCAACCTTTTAATGCAAATGAAAAATATATTCTGCCCTTTTTTTTTGTGAGACAATAACTGGGTTTGATGACCTTTCTGAAAGGGTTTAGGCTGCCAGGGGAGGCACATTCTGTAAAGAATTATAGAATCATTGTCCTGGTTTGGGTTAAAACAGAGCTATTCCGTGCTGTGATTTTACTTTTCATCTAAAGCTCTTCTCAGTAACTTCACTTTCTGAAATTAACAGCATGTTTTTGCAGAAAAATGCCTGCTTCTAGCAGTGATAAGAGCTAATGATGATTGGTATGCAGACCAAGGTCACTGCTAAATTTTGTGTACCACATTGGGGGGTGCAGAGTAAAAGGCTGCACCTGCAGGGAGGAGCAGACAATTCAGGTGACCCAAACATGACCAACTAGGTATTCCATTCCATACATGTCATTTTCAATATAAAGCTGAAGTTCAACTTCTTTCTCTTTCTTCTTCAATGGCCTGCATCTGAGGAGGACTCTGTCTGTTCTCCCTTTGATTCCAATCCAAAAGTTCCTGAATCCAGTTCCAGGATCCAGCCCCCTGGGTCTGTTTCTGGTCTGCTACTGAGTCCTTCTGCCACAGTATCAGTAGTAGATGATGACATAGTTGCCATCAAGGGAGGTTTGGGTTTGGTATTGGTTTTGCCTGTATTTGTACGTATTTAATTTCATAGTTGTTATTTTCATTAAAGTAGTTTTATTTTTATTTTTCTTTTCCAATCCACAAGTCTCTGTATTTCCCTTTCCCTCCCTGGGGTGTTGGGGTAGAGGGAGTAATAGAGAGTGTCTGTCACTGGATTAGTGGATGGCCCAGCCGTAACCCTTAACAATCATAGAATTGTTTACCTAGCACTGCCAAGTCCACTACTAAACCATGTCCCTAAGTGCCACATCTACATACCTCCAGGGATGGTGAACCCACCACTTTCCTGGGCAGCCTGTTCCAATGCTTAGCAAGCCTTTATGTGAAGAAAGCTTTTCTAATATCCAGCGTGAACCTTGCCTGGTGCAAACTGAGGCCGTTTCTTTTTGTCCTACCACTTGTTACTTGGGAGAAGAGACCAGCCCTGACCTCACTACAACCTCCTTTCAATTAGTTGTAGAAAGCGATAAGGTCTCCCTTCAGCCTCCTCTTCTCCAGACTAAACAACCCCGGTTCCCTCAGAAACTCCTCATAGGACTTGTGCTCTAGACTCTTCACCACCTTCACTGCTTCATTGCTCTTCTTTGGACACGCTCCAGCAACAAAATGTCCTTCTTGTAGTGAAGGGCTGACAGTTTTATGATGTCCTCCAAAAGAGTATTCTGACAACTAATGCTCAAACACCTGGAGGTAAATCACTAAATCGCTGACTGAAGAAAGAGCACAACTATTCCCTGTATCTATTGCTTAATGTCTACACCAGCACAAAAACATTGTCTAGACTAAACCTGGACCATCTTAAAGTCTAAGCTATGTAGGACACATAGGGCTGTAGCCCTAGCATGGTGTTTCCTAACTGATCAAGGCCTCTGGCCATCACCCTTGCAAGCGAAAAATATGAGTGTGGTAAATATATGTTTTGATAATATCACTCAGCAATAAAAAAACAAGTATATATCAGCCTTACATCCTTGAGGGGAAATATAACTTTTTAAAACTTAAATCCTGCAATTCTGTGTCATGTAATACATACTTTTTTTTCAGTATGTAACTATTGCAAAACATACAGATAGTGAAAGAGTACCCTGAGTATACACACACTTCCTTTTTGAAACAAGTAATTCCAAGCACATTAGTTTTCTTGACTGCTGAAGAGGCAGAGAGAAAATCATGGACATGCTAAGCAATGAATCTTAATGGTCTCATCTCAAAGCAGGAAACCTGGTATTTATTTGGCTTTCTATATCTGAATGATTTAACATGTGAAGATACAGGAATAAAAGTAAACTTCTGTTTCTAGCTGAAGATCAAAAAGTAAGACTCTAAAAATTAAAGTTCTCAACATCCCTTCATATTTGATAATGATCTACATGTGGGAGAAACTAAGATGCAAAGAAATAATCAGATTTATGCACCATATCATTGCCAGCCTGTGATGGAGAACAAAATAAAATCTGAAACTTTAGTTAAAGTTCTTTTCTGAAAGTAGTAGTTCTCAGGAGTTTTAGTAGATGTACAACTTGAAATTCCTCCAGTTTAACTAACTGAAATATATACTGATTCTTTTGAAAACCTGGAAATGAGGTTCATGTCTTTTGAGGGTGGACACAGTCTACAGTAGAGTTTAGAAAAACCAAAGGTACTTTTTGTTTGGCAAAATCCTCTCCTTTCCTCCCTGTGCTTCACCATAAACTATAGGTCAGTAGCATAATCTGGTTTTTGGGTGTCTTTGGAGTAAATGGAGTTATGTACTATAAGTGAGAGAGATTATTAATGAAAAGATGAAAAAGTATCCTGCTGAATTACTTTGTGTTATGAAACCTCATGCTTACATCCATTTGTGTGAAAGAAGAGAGACTATATTCTTTAAAATCTGTTGTAATTAAAAGATTGTTTTTATGGTGCATTACTGAGTCAGAAAGGGGAAAACTCAAACTAGACAGTATTTGCCAGAGAAGGGGCAGGTTGCTCCTGTTATAGGCAGATGTGTGTCTTGGAACTGAACTGCTTGCAACTGTCATATGAAATAACTGAAAATATTAGAAATAGGAGTCACACATATAGAAGTTCATGACCATTAGAAAACATGCATGCAGCTTTGGGACCTCAGGCTAGAAATTACCTTTCTTATCTATATTCAAAAACCTGTGAAAAGGTTCTGAAATGTTTAGCTGCAGCAATTTCAAACATGACTTCCACCTGCCTGCCCTGTATTTCTGACAGAGGTTGTCACCACTTAGCAGAAGATGCAAAATGCGTCAGGTTGCTGCACTTCACCCACTCCTGGTCACACCTTGCATATTAACACAATTCTCTCTTCACAGTGGATGGAGTTAATACACTGAAATGGGATGACTGAAGTGTGGATGTGCATCCTGCTCTCTTGCTGCTAGGATAATAACAGCAGCTTCTGCCAGAGGAACGAGGGGAAGAGCCTAACTGGTAATGTTCTTACCAGCCTGTCATACAGTCTGGAAATCAGAGGCCATTTCACCCTTCTGTTCCTGCAATGGCCCCACTACACAAGTTATCAGACAGGCTGTTTTTATGATGGCAGACATGCTCTGCATTATGTGCACTTGTCAGAATTGCAGAGAAGGTTGGACTGACCTTTGGAGGTCACTTGGTACAAGCCCCTGCTCAAAGCAATGGTAACTTCACACATGGCTATGCATGTGCACTGGCAGACATTAACTTTTCCTCTGTAAACTGATTTTACGGAGCTTTTCTTTTTCATGTGCTCTTCAGGAGTAGTTCACTTTCATAGATCAAGAAGGCAGGGCACAAAAGTGATTTTTTTAAAAGGAAACAGTTCTTGGTCATAAATGGAAGCTGATGTGTAGGTATTTTTTTGACATACAAGTTTTAATGAAGTATTAAATTTCTGGTTTCCTGTTTTTAATGAACATATTTTTGCAACAAGTGAGCTCTTTGCTCCACTAGAAAATCTATTGAAGGTACTGTAGGCTGATGCTCATATTGCCCAAGAGAGAGTTTGCATGTTACAAAAAGAAAATAAATCCAGTGGTGTGGGATAATTGAAAAATAATCATGTTGTGTGTAAACAAACAGGTAGTTCATGTCTCTAGTTACATGTTGTTATTACATAGAAGGTGGCAATTGTACAATAAATCTTAGCATTTTTTAACTCATGTTTCTTTACCTCTCATGATAATCATTCTTGGATCTCCACTCTCCAGGTGAGATAGGTTGAACTCTGCATGTTCTCTGTAAATAGAGGGAGGATAAACTGTCTCCCTGTCCTGAAGATTATGTGTAATCATGGAGTTCCACTGCAAGCTTGGAACCTCCAGCTGCCATCCAATATGGCAAGAAACGAAAGAAGAAAAATCCTGTCATTAAGTATACAAAGAAAGAATGAATGGCTCTGGAGCGTGGCACAATGAGATAAAGAAATGATGACCAATGTGACAGTCAAGTCTTTGAAATCGTAAATGGTGTGAAAGTTTATGAGCATTTAATGTCTATTGCTTTATTGCTCACTTCAACTGTCAAATTAATCAGACCATGAGGAGCAAACTTCAGTAGAGGATGTGTTAATTATTTAACATATATTTGTATTCTTGCTTTTACATCTATCTTTGTTTTTGATAATTACAAAGTTTCAGCAGGATTCTTATTCTTTGGACAAGGAATCCAGCTAAGTATATTTAGGAATGTAAGCAAATCCTTGAAGAAATATTAGGTGAAAATGAGAGAAAAAAAATGAAATTTCACAATTATTAAGATCAAAGGCAAACTCCAGTTGACCAGAGAAATGGAAAGCCCTTGCAAAGAACTTTTTTTGCATTTAAAAAATAGTAAAAGGCAGAATTTATAGGAGATAAAAGGAGGTAAAATTAAAATGCATTTTGTCTAATTTTGTCTGTCTCACAAACCCTTGGCTTTACCAGCTCTCTGGAAAAGCAGCTTCTGGGAAGCAGTGCTGCCTGGAATATGAACAGCTGAGAAAGGAAGCTACTGGGAATGTCTAGAGAACTGAGTTATTATGGAACTAGTAGCATGTTCAGTGCTGTCTGTGGCATGCTGGAGCCAGCTGGCTGCAGAGTGAGGCAGTAGCTCTAGAGAGTTCATCTTTGTTGCTATACTATTTTGATTTCCAGCTGCCCAGGGAACTGGTAAGCCTTACCAGCTTGGATGGTGGCTGAGTACTATGCCAGTGAGACTGCTTATATAAACCTCGAAGAGCTCAGGAGATTAAGCAATGAGGAGTTGGCTAGATTATTTTCTCACTGTTGCTGGGAAATTTCTGATAAGCACCAAATAAAAAAAAACCAGGTAAAAGTATTTTCATTTGTGTTTTTGTTTTTTATGTAATGAGCAATAAGGTATGCATGCTTCACAGTACACCAAATCCAGTAGTGTCTAATAAAGGTCTGAAAACACAAAGGCATATTTTGCAATCTCTTTTCTCTCATTTGCATTTGTGAAAGTGACAGTAAAAACAGGCTTTATAGTGAACACACTAGTGAAAATGCTCAGAAACTTTCAGAGATGTATTTCCTCTGGCCTGTGGCTGCTCTTCCAGTGGAAGACGAATTTGTACAAGCTTGATTATGATAACACATCTTTCTGATTTTTGGTTACAGATTTAACCCAATTGCTGGCTCATTACTGCCATAATAACAACTGCTGGAAGGTACTAATCTGTAATCAGAACTCAGGCACTCAGGCATGACAATATGGTTGAAAATTATTTCTGTGAATCAAATGTGATGTTTTGTTCCTCAATTACCATTTTCTTTCATTGCAGAGTAAATAATGGTGCAAATCCTCCTTTGGACTTCTTCTGATGGCCTCTCTTTAAGAAGTAATTAAAAATTTTCACTTTACCATAGATCAGCTTCATTATTTAAGTAAACTTTACTATAGCATTTAAATAGATAAGATTCTCACTGAAGTCAGCACAGTTATGTTGAATCTCTAATACTTCTGAATTGAAAGCAAAATTTAACATAATGAAATAAACATCTTCAGCTTCTTGTAACGTAGACCATCATAAACCTGTTGTGTGATGCAACTTACAGTATAGCTATGGCATTAAATGTTGGGGAAAAAAATGGTTCTTGTCATTATAATATAAATAGCTGCCTACATTTAACTGAGAGCAGAACATAGAAGCACAGTCCAGAATTTAAACTGGATCAGTCTGCTCACTATGGAAAACGGATGGGTAGGGGACAGGATAAGGATTTCTGGGAATACACTGAATAACATTCAGATTATAAATAACAGTAGTCTTTAAATGACACTCCAAAGAGATGGAAAGCAGCATTAAACTTTGACCATTCAGATACGATGTAGTGTCACTTCTTTAGTCTTGTGTTAATGCAAAGTCTTTATTGTGTTAACACTATTTTGAACCAGCACCGTTTTTAGAAGTGGCACTCACTTTGCTGTAAGATACAACGTAACAGACAACATTGTGTTTTCCAAACTTCTGTTTTAAATAGCACTAGCCTATGAAGAAGACTTTCACCACTGAAGGTATATTCTGAATTGTCTATTACATTGAGATTAAAAAACCCACCAAAACCTAGCACTGAAGAATTGGCTATTTTATACATTCAAAAATTAATCCTGAACAATACACATATAGGGCAACACAAATTGTGACATGAAGTATAACTTCCATAGTTTTGATATTTTATATATGAGAAAGTTTATACAAAAATATGAACATCAAATATGATAATGTAACTATGTAACTAAAAACTACCTAATATTAAAGTAGTGGAATGGCTGTCATTTTAACATATTTCTGCTCAGAATACCTTGTGTGAAAAGCAAGTACTAGGATATCTACTTTGTCCAGATAAGTAGGGCAGAAATGATTTATAGCTGAATAAACAGGAAGTCTGTAAAAAGATGAGATTTTTATTCTACATATGCACAGCCAGATTAGCATTTTAACCTGAACTTTTATTCCTTGCCAGTAATCAGATAATACCCAGTATCATATGCTAGAAATGACCTAGTCTTCATAGCTGGTCTTCTGTTCCTTACTGGTTCATGCTATGTTTTGTGTCTATGAAGTGGTGTGTAATGCTGTCATAATAAGCTGTTTTTTTTAGTTTATCTCTACTACTGTTTTCTGTGTTTCTGTTTAACCAGACACTACATCACTGATTATAAAATAAGAACTAGGGTTTTTGTCTGTGTAAGGACAAACTTTGCAAATCACTGTTTGTTTTACGAGTCCAAACAGCCTTTTTTAGAGATTTTCACATAAGGACTTAGTACATCTTTTTGTGATGTCTTTCCTACTGGAAAGGAATAAAACTGTCTGGAAAACCAAGATAAAATAAAAAGCCCATCAAGAGTGACATCCTAAACTTTGACAAATTTCCTGGAAGGGAAAGGCTCCTCTGCGTGACCCCAGCTGAGCTCCTCTGTTATTCACTGGCTCTGCAGCAGCAGGAAGCTGCTGCCCCAATCAGTGCTCAATAAACCCTCAGCATCCATTAGAGAAAAAAGACAAAACACAAGTATGAAACAGGAGAATGACTCATGCAAAGAAACAAAAGCCTCATATTTAAGGTAGGTCTTGCTGATTTTCAAAGCTTTTCTGTTAGCTGGGAGCAGCCTGTAACATCTGTCTCAAAACTGTGGTCTCCCTTTCTCAATGTAACTCAGGGCATTTAACATTTAACCTCAGGAGGTTTAAAATCTCTCACCACCTTTGTAAATCTCACACTAGCAAAACACACATGCATGCAATCTGAGGTGACATAAGAAATTGGCTGGATGGACGCAACCAGAGAGTTGTGGTCAATGGCTCTTTGTCTAGGTGGAGAGCAGTGACGAGTGGTGTCCCTCAGGGCTCTGTCTTGGGAGAGGTGCTCTTCAATGTCTTCATTAATGACCTAGACATGGGTATCAAGTGCACCCTCAGCAAGTTTTCAGATGACATGAAGCTGAGTGGTGTGGTTGATGGGCCAGAAGGGTGGGATGCCATCCACAGGGACCTGGATAAACTCGAAAAGTGGGCCCATGAGAATAAAATGAAGTTTAATAAGTCAAAATGCAAGGTCCTGCATCTGTGTAGGATTAATCCTAGATACGAGTACAGACTGGGTGAGGAACTCATTGAAAGCAGCCATGTAGAGAGGGACTTGGGGGTCGTGACTGATGAAAAGCTGGATATGAGCCAGCAATGTATACCCTTAGCCTAGAAAACCAACTGCATCCTGGGCTGCATCAGGAGAGGCATGAGCAGCAGGTCTAGGGAGGTGATTCTGTCTCTCTACTCTGCCCTCATGAGGCCCCACCTGGAGTACTGCATCCAGTTCTGGGGTCCTCAGCATAAAAAAGATGTGGACCTGTTGGAGTGGGTCCAGAGGAGGGCCACAAAGATGATTACAGGATTAGGGAACTTCCCCTATGAGGATAGGCTGAGAGAGTTGGGGTTATTGAGCCTGGAAAAAAGAAGGCTTCGAGGGGATCTTACAGCAGCTTTCCAGTACCTAAAGGGGCGTATAAGATAGAAGGGGAGAGACTTTTCATCTGGTCAGATTGTAGTAGGACAAGGGGAAATGGTTATAAGATGAAGGAGGGGAAATGTAGATTGGATTAAAAGGAAGTTCTTTACCCAGAGGGTAAACTGGAACAGGCTGCCCCGAGAGGTTGTGGATGCCCCATCCCTGGCAGTGTTCAAGGCCAGGCTGGATGTGACCCTGGGCAACCTGGTCTAGTGTGTGGCGTCCCTGCCCATGGCAGGGGTTTGGAACTAGATGATCTTTAAGGTCCCTTCCAATCTGGCTGTTCTATGATTCTATGACTCTATGATGATTCTATGATTCTATGACTGAGTTATATAAATGACATTTCAAACTGAAATAACTCTATCACAAAGGCTGCCACCATTTTTATTTCAATAATTTTTCCTTTCCTTTCCCCACCTCCTTTCATCACTCTTACTACTTTGGTCAGGCCAGGCACCCCCTCAGGGGCTGCACTGGGGCCTTCTCTAGGCCCAGCTATCAGGCTTGGTGGCTCAGCAGAAGGAGGTATGAAGCCATTCTCTGGCTCCTGATTGCCCCAGCTGCATCCTGAGAGGTGAGGCTGCAGGGTCCACGCCCTGGGCTTGTTGGGCCAATGAGGAACATCATAACACTTGGCAAGGAAGGAGAAAAAAACCTGTATGAAGCACTCTAAGCATCTGTGCTTTCCAGACCTTCATCCTTGACCCAAAGAGTTTCCTCTGCAGTTTAAACCACCTCAGGTGATGGGGCTTAAATTTCACCTGAAAAGGGAAAGGGCTGCCCTGGCTCCCATGTTGCCTGCTGCCTGTGTGGTTATAAACTGCCTTAGCATTACCAGGATTTTATCATTGTTAATTACTGTGTAGCAGACAAAATGTGCTTGAAGACGAAAAAAGGGAGAGTGAGGAGAATGAGATATGAAAATACATTTCCCTACCACACTTTACAGCAAAAAGGTAAATTAGTTACTGAAGAAGACACCTAAGTTTTATTCAGCTAAGTTGCTCCTCTGGAAAAGTGACAATCAAAGGTATTGGGTTTTGTCATTAAAGCTGTAATTAATTTTTCACCCTGTAAAGCTTTTCAGTGCTGCTCTCATATAAAGCACTGTAACAAAATTTAGCTGTTTCTACTCTGAGATGGCAATACTGGGAATGTCAGTACCAGCAAAATAAAATTTTGGGGTTTTGTCAGTAAGACCGATGGTGCTCACAGCAGACAGTAATTTTCAGAGAGAGATCTCATTGAAATTTTAGGATGTTACATGTTTCACCCTGAAATTCTGTGCAAATGGTGAATAATCTTCCCAAGTGTAGAAGCTACTCTGTTAAGTTTCTGTTTTGTCAAGAAAGTAGTAAAAACCAGTAAGATTTATTCAATTTCACTGTTGCTCTGAAGAACCTTGGAGTACACCAAAAATAGTCAGGAGCCTCATCAGCTTCATGCATGCATTGCTATTGCTGCCTTGTGGGGAAACTGGAGTAACAAAAACATTCAGTGGCTTCCCCCCTCCTTTTTTTTTTGACAGTGCTAACCTAATGGACTACTGCCGAACAAGATTCAGTCATTTGAATTCAAATTCTGAATGATGAATAAACCACATTTGTGCTTTCCGTTGTGTAGTTTTTAATCAACATTTCTAAGCAATGTCTTTTTTTTTTTTCTTACAGTTTATACTATATTTAGGAAATAGATGAATTTTGTATGAGATTTTTTTCTTAGTGGAAATTGATGCACATAGTTTCTTGGTCTCTTTGTACATCAGTATTGCCAGTAGCAGCATAGATGCAGAGATGTAGAGGAAGGAGGGCTTGGATAAACAAGCCTTAGCCTTATATACCAGAGGCTGGTGACTTTGGCTTCTTAACTGTGGCCCTCCCTCAGGCTTATGTAGCTGCTTTGATAACCCCCACATGTTAACAACCAAGACAAGGTTTTTTCTCCTCATGCTCCATGTATTTTTTGTTCTTGTCTTATTTTTACTGATGCATTATTTGGCAGTACTGTGCTTGTCTGTGGCAATTTCAGTGGATCTGAAAGTTGTAAAATTTTAAGCTGCAATTAACGTGTGTTGCAGAACCAATCACTTTATTCTGGAACTAAGGAATTCCTTTTTTGCATGAACAAGATTAGCTAGGTGACAGATCTCAACTTGAACAAAATTAATTTAACTAGTTTAGATGATATCCAGCATGAGGAGTTGCTTAGCTGTGCTGTGGCACTTAGGCACTGGTAATAGCACAGAAATTTTGGTTAGATTTCATTGAAAAAGAAGACTGCATAAAAGCAGGTTTTATGTTGTGGGTGGTTTTTTTTTTCTTTTTGTCAGAGAGCTTGTTGTCTGAACTATGTACTTAAAAATGTCATTGGCATGTACATAATGCTGTCTATTTAAAGTATCTGTATGTATCAGCCTGTTTAAACAGCAAAAACCATTTCAAAAACCAGATTTTAATAGACCAATTACAGAAATCTGTGCTGGAACTGTGGAGTAAATCTGGCTGCAAAACTCTCTATATACTTATATTTACATAAAAATAAAATGTATCAGAGCAGGCACCACAAAAATCACTTGTGGACCAGAACTTTAACCACAGCAATTCTATGCAAGTACATTAGTCATTAAGCTGGAGATGGGTGGTGACATCACAAGCTACAGCCATGAGAAGATGAATAGCAGTCTTCAGGGAGAGTTTTGGACTCAGGACTGAGAGCTGATACAGGCCATTCTCCACCCTTGTCTCAGTAAATTATTTTGTGTAACTGTATTTCATAGAGTTACATGTGGTTAATATATCTTGCTGGCTATCTGTAGGCAATTCCTGGCCAAAGAGTTGGATATCTGAGTAGCCCTTTTAAAGTGTTTTAAAGTCTCTAAACATGGAGAGCTCTACATCTGACAGGATTTTGAATTCTGTGGTGATGACAGTGCATAACATTAATTTCCTGTTCTGCTAAGCTGAAGTGAGGGTACTCATGTCCTTTTTTGAGTACTTTCTTAATCCTTAGTTAAGGATTTCACAATGAGGCCAAAGTATTTTTAGGTTGTCTATTCCGTATGGATAGAAATGAACAAGTTTACCTACTATGTCTTTTTTCCTCTACAGTTACCTTGAAATAGGAATTAAAAAGCCTGAGGGGAAAAGGAAAGAAATAATGGTAAGTGTTTAATTATGAATACCACCTGTTTAAATTACTACGAAAAAAAATCCATTCATTATTTTATGCTTTTATAATTTATGTTTAACTGTTAAAATATGCTATTTCTGGGAAGAATATGATAAGAGAATAGTATCAATTTACCTAAGGTTCGTTAGGTGAAATTTTGGATACAAGGAGAGTGTTACTCTTGGAAGTTTGTCATAACTTTCCTCTGCATGTACTGTATAAGCATTACTTGACTGACCATAAATATTTTCCATGTTTTTAGGAATTAAGAATAATTATTACTCTTCTGAACTCTGTGCTGTAGACTGCAGAAACTTAGACAGTGTCTGTTACAAATGAGACTTAGAGATTAATTACAAAGTCACAGAATTGTTGGGACTGGAGGGGACCCTCTGGAGGTCATCCAGTCCAAACCCCTAGTCATGGTGGAGTCAACTAAAGCAGGTCGCTCAGTGCCATATCCAGTCAGGTTCTGAATGTCTCCAAGGGTAGAGATTCCACAATATGTCTGAGCAACAAGTTCCAGTGTTTGACTGCCCTCACTGTAAGAATGTTTTGGGTTTTTTTTTTTTTTTATTATCTGATCTCCAATTGTTTTTATCTCTCAGCTGAAACTGATGTCAGGTATGTAAGGCCTTCCTATTTTTATGCCCCTCTGTGAAGTCAAAGAGACTGACCTAGATCACAGGTCAGATGTTAGCTTATTTGGATTTGTACTGAGAGAGAGGATAAAAAACATTCAAAATTAGAACGCACATATCATAGATTGTAAACCTAAATCTAGTAAGCCTTGGTCACACAGAATACATATAGCAATATGTAAATAAATGCAATGAATATGTAAATAGATGCAATAAATCCCGTCTGTACTTTGTCCAGTCTTTTCCCTCTGCAGAGAAGACAGAGTCCAAATGACTCGCTGTCCTGTCTCACTGAATATTTGATTTCAAGTTCAGTCTTGCTACTTATATGCTGTATATTGTAGTCTCACACATCATGTGATGTAGATTGCATACCACACAGAGTTCCTTTGGGTACCGTTATCCAAAGCTTGTCATTGTCAATCTGAATGGGATCTTTGCATTCACTCATATGACACGGAAGGGAAACAGGATTGGTTTTGTAACAGTTAAATGGCAAAGACTTTGATCAATTTCTACATTTTGAATTGTAATTGAATTTTGATTTGAAATAGAGATTTACAGTAGTTATTTTCTGTCTCTGCCATTGTTTTCATAGTAAAATGTAGTGAAAATGAAATGGGCTAGGCTGCTGGCTTCATCAAACCTGTATTGTTCTTACTCAGAATAAATAAATAAAGTTTATTCCAAGCAACATTTATATAAGAAATACATTCCTTAAAATGTTGGTTATTGCCTTGATACATACTTGCTATAAAGAGATACTGTAGATTTTTATTTCTAACCAACTCATTGTCTTGTAAGATTGCTGATAGAATCCCGTCAGCAAAGATCTCTCACCCTGGTTTTTCACATCTTTTTGTTTGTTTTGTTTTGTTTGTTTGTTTGTTTTGTTGTTGTTCTCATGTAACGCTTGCAGGTTTTGCACCTAAGGAGAGATTTCATGCTGCAGAGAAGATTTATGCTTTCCCACCTTTGCTATTACACTAGCAGCAAATCTTTGTTTCTATTGGGTCCTCATTACTAAACATGAATTCATCTGGATGAATAGATTGATGTTACGGAGAAGTTTATGATCACTGCAGTACTATTAATGATAGCAGGGCTTCATGCAGCATAAAGCAAAGCAAAATACTGTCAGCAATATCTGTTTCAGTAGGTAGGGGAAGCAAATTTTAGAGTTACTGGCCTCCTTACTATAAATATTTAGCTGTTTATTTTGATTTGGATTCCTGTGTGGGAAATCCTTTTTGAATCCAAGTTTCAATTTTTCATATTTTGGCTTAGCAAGTACTGGAAATGCTGTGGTGGCAGTTCTTTTTCTCAGGGGAGAGAACTTATCAGGCCATTTGACAGTGACTCCTCTGGTTGATTAAATTGTGTCAGACACTTAAGAACAGAAAAGTCTTTTCAACAAGTGGTGAACAAACACGACATAGGTTTTTGAGGATAGAAGACATGAAATAGTGAAAACCTTGGGATTTCTCATGTTTGACAGGTTTTTCAAAATACTGACAAGTAATATATTGCACCTAACAAAGACAGTATTTGAAACGGGGTCTAGGGTTTATATTGGAGAAATGCTTCTGAGAATAAAATATTTTAAACATCTTGCATCAGCTAGTGATGATTCCTTTTTTTCTGCAGATTAAACCAGTAATTCATAGTACTGTCTGTGTGCCTTCCAGATGGTGATTTATCTATAATAAGCCATGTATTATCAAGTATGTTATAAATCAGACATTTACTTTTGGTTTTAAGTTTTTTACTATAATAGAATAGATAAACTCCCAATGTCTATGCTCAGTTAAAAGCTAAATGTCTGTAGTGAAACTCTGGTTAACCAGGTTGGATTTAGAATGGTCAATTTCTATCTTGATTTAGATACTTTGAATTTAAATTATATTTGTCTGGTATGACAGTAGGCCTAATTTTTCCAAAGTGTACTTAAGGAAATAAGTTAAGAATGATAATGTATTGCAATACATAGTTGTTTTATGCTAGTGAACAATAAAGAAAAACATTATATAATATTTGGAAAAATTAGGAGATACCTGTATACATCATAGATAATATGGTAAAATGACAATTAATCCAAAGTTTATTTATTAAAAAAACCCTCAAAATGACAAAGCATCAGAAAGATTTCTAAAACAGTGGAATGTTATGAATGGAGAGTTTGAGCTAATAATTCTGTGAACTGTTAACGAAGCCTGATTTCCTATAGATTTCTGTCCTATATCCCATAAACTTTCTGTAATAAACTTTAATAATAAAACAAGGCCATTATAGTTCAACTGTGCAAGAATAGGGGAGTAAAGCATTTGACTTGAAACAGGAAAGTTAGTAACACCCTGTTTCTCCATGCTTCATGTTAAAACTTATTAAATGGAGAAGCTATTACTTAAAGTGATGAGCATTCAAAGTGGTATAACAAGAGAGTGGGCTACTAGTTTATAAAAGTTGATTATCTAAGTTTTAATTTGATTTCAACTTAAATCCTAATAATTCAAGCTATCATTGTAACAGTGTACATATAAGTAACAAGTTAAAAAAAACCCAGAGAGATCAAAAAGTTCTGAGGATTTTGTGGGGTCATCCTTTAATTAAACTGGTTTTATATGACCTTTTCTATAATCTCCACCTAAAAACGTGTCTGTTAATTACAGGAAAATTGAAGAAAGCCAAATATATTCTCATGATTAACTGAAAATCAGTAGACTCGACAATAGAATTACTCCTATGCTTGAAGACAACAACACATGATGATAATGTGTATTCTCTCTGTATGTACTTAGACTTAACTACAAAGCTTTGTATTTTATCTGGAACTGTATTGTGGATATCCTTGAAATAACCATGATAAATCCTATAGAAAGCTTTGTAAAATAAAGACAATAATGTTTAGATTTCACCAAGAAATAAATAAAAAGCAAAGGGTATTCGCACAGTGCAGATGAGATGTAGGAAATGTTGCCATCAGGCTAATATTAATTTTTCTATAATGAAGCAATCACACATGATTCCAATGTAAAAATCATTTAAGAGCATCTCTGACATACAATTTGAATTCCTCATTCAAGGAAAGGAAAAGTGTGTTTATTTGATTTAATAATTCTTGAATACTATTTATCTTTCACCGGCAAATTAAAATAACAGAATTTAGAAATGAAGAAGATCCTTTAGGTCATGTAGTTAATTCCTGTGGCTGCCACACCTTACACTATACGGTATATTTTCTTTGTCTCCCTGGATGTATATATTTCTAAGGATTTAGATTCTAAATCAAACCTCAAATGATCTTTCTGAATTTTGTATTTTGCATTAACTTGACCAACAAACGTTATGTCAACTTACATAGCATATTTAAGGAAAAAAAACCTGCTAAAAATGAAGAATTGTTCTCCCTTTTCGGGCAAATGAAATGCTTGTTTCATGCACGATTCCCAGGCTTTACATGATTTTATGTTCCACTAGATGGCCCCAAACATCTTCTAAATGCAACCTTTATTACTTCAAGATGTTGTTTTAAAGTGGCATGCAGACATAAATATTTGCTCTTGGCTGAAACTTGACACATTGTGCCTCAGTCTTTTTATTTTTTTTTCATTAGCTTAAAAAAATTAATACATGTTCCTGGACAGCATTTTGCTTTTCACAGTATTCTTATTTATATAGGAAGTTGTATTATATCACTTACAAGCTAGAAGTGATGGAAGTATGTTCTTTTGGTTTTCAAATAACAAAGTATATTATATCACACATAAAGAAAAGTAGAGAAGAAAGCTGTTCAATATTGAACATTTAAATCCTAGGTGCATAGAGAATTGTTAATTATTTTTACTCCTCTCTAAATTGTAGGATTCTTTATGTTACACAGAAGCAGCTTCAGATTTCTGTTTGGTATACACATATAGTTGATTAGAAGTTACTTTATTATGGAAGAAGACACGTGGTTTAGACCAGGTTTGCATCACTGTCAGTGTGGAATGACAGATTTAAGCCTAGACTGCAAAGTCCATTCTAGCCATGTTTATTTTTGTAATTTGTAAGTGCTGCCTTCTGTGCAACTGAATTTTTTTTTTGTTACAAGACAAGACAACCTGCTTGCAAAATGCTGGAATGATAGCAGGAGGTCAGTTACTTTTTACATACCTCAGTTTCTAAACTTCATCATTGTTTTGGATAAGAGACTGGATATAAGACTGAACTCTTGATAATAGTTACAAATAGCACAAAGTAGCTGAAAATGTTTACACATCATGTAAAAATGGAACTTTGTTGTGCCATTTGTAGTTTCAAAATAGAAAAGATTATTAGGAAAGTACTAATTGGTAAGAATATAATAGGTGAAACTGCAAAGAATTTTCAGATGAGCTGCAATATCAAAAAAGGAAAAGATTTAATGAATGAAAATGAATGAAAAAAGAGTGAAAATTAAATATTAAGATCATTGTCATTAGTGATGTAGGAAAGGGAAGTATTTTAGTGTTTGAATGGGTTGTGAGCTATGGATAATCTTCAGAAGGTGTGGAAGAATCTTAAACTTGTGGAATAATGGGAAGAAGTGAGGAATTTCAAGGAGAAAGGATGTGTAATGCTAGGGTCTAGCAAAGATGGCTTCAATTTTTTAATGAGAAAAGTAATTTTTGGAAAGGAGATTGTTGTATTGAACACAGAAGATAAAAAAAATCTAAGTACTTTTCTGTTGATCTAGTGGAATCTGGATTTAGGAGAACAGTTTCTGTTGAAAAGGAAAGAATGAATAAAAAAGAAGAAGAGAACAAGGAAAAGGAATAATTGTAAAATAAGACAATCAGCCATTTTACAAAATCACATGGAATCACAGAATTGTTGAGACTGGAAGGAACTGGAATGTAGCCACCTTCACTCTGAAAAAGCTTTTTTTTTATGCTTAAGTGGAATATCCTCTCTTTCAGTTTGTACCCATTGTCCTAGATACGGTTGCCAAGAGTCTGTTTACTTTAGTCACTCCATCAGGAATTTATGCACATTGATAAGATCCTCCTGAACCTTCACTTATCCACACTGAACAGTTACCTATTTGTTACCTTCTGGCCTTGCTCCAGTATGCCCATGTCTCTGCTGAACTGAGGAGCCCAGAATGGGACAAAACATCTAATGTGGACTAGAACGAAGAAAATGGTTTGTGAACTGTTTTAATGAACTGTACTTCTGTTAGGAATTATGAAAACTTCTTTGGACAATGTGTAGAGAATGTAGCTGAAGTCTGAAGGACAATAAATTTCATTGCTGATTCATTTCAGATAGGTGTATTAAGGATATGGTGCTGTATTTTTATGAATGAGTTTTAAAGTTTAATGAGCTAGACTAAGATTTAAAATGAACTATTGAAATCTAAGTGGCAGTACTAATAATGATCCAGGTTACATAATTTTGTCAAATTAATACATTTCGTCTTTTCATTTTTTATTATTGTCTTTACTCAAGAAAAATACCTTATTTGCCTTTTGGCAGTTTTCTCCCCAATGCAGAAATGCATTTCATACTGAAGTTTACTCTGAAAAGCTTACACTTATTAGTGAAAGAATCTTTCTTCATTTAGGAGTTGTTTACAAGTAAGAGAAACTGTTAACAGTTTAATACGGCCAGTAAAATTGCTCAGTCTGACGGTTTATCACTCTATTCATACACCATCTACCTTGCACCCATTTGATTATGATGTTCTACTCTTTGATTTTATATGGCATATATGAACATGATTCATTATTCAAAGTAATATTTTTTCAAGCTTCTGAGTTAGCACTCATTAAAATGTATATTTTATTTTTTTTCCTGTGGATGTGGCCTCAGTGTAGTCAATCATACATTAGCTGAGTTATGTTTCCAGCCAGCTGGAACCATGAGTTCAACTAATAGGAAATTGTATCATACTGAGCAAGAGGACATGACCTTGTCTATCAAGATTTAACACAATTTATATGCTCTGATTTTCCAGAACATAGTTGTAGGCCATACTTTACCTTAAGAAATGGATGTCCTAGTAAACTACAACTTTAGTGCAACAATTAATGTACAAGGCTATAGAAATCAATGAAGAAATTGTCATAGCTGCAGAGGATAATGCAGTGTAGTGGCTTAGGTCCACATGGCAACTAAGCACAATGCATCTTCTTGCTCACTTATCCTTTCGACTCTGGTAGGATGGGAAGCAGAACAAGCTAAAACCCTGTGAGTTGAGATAAGTGGAGTTTAGTACAACACCACAAAGAGAGAAGAAACAACAGCAACAACAATAATACTAATGAAATAATGTGTAAAATGAGTGATGTACAATGGAACTGCTCACCACCTGGAACCCCCCATTGCCATGCCTGGCTGGCTTCCCCAGTTCTGTGTGTTCCTCCCTTATATTTTGGGCCTGATGTCATATGGTATTGAATATTCCTTTGGCTAGTTTGGTTGACAATCCTGGTTTTGGCCAGCTGAACCCAGGACAGTCAACAAAAAAAATGGGCAGGTGTTAACTAGTAAAGACAAGATTAACTGATGTTTCAAGTATGAAATAGGATTTAAAATTATATTTGAATTGATACATGATATAGGTTCAGTCAGCTTTCTTCCTAAACCAACTGTTTCTATTATTTGGTTTTGATGATGTTGCTTTTGTAAACAAAAAATAGGGTATATCCCACAGTGAACTTGAAGCATATCACCAGACAAATGAAGTAAAATGAAATAAATGAGTTCTACCCATTTAGATAAAGCTCTTCAGTTCCCAGGATGTTAATGGAAGTTTATCTCTTTTGTTTAGAAATCTTCCATCTGAGTCAGAGATGATAAAATATAATTTCCTTTATTTTTAGGATCCCTTCTCTATTAAAATACAGGAATCCTTATATTTCAGAAAGTCCTCTTTGGGAAGGTCTTTGTGATATCAAAATCTTACAGGAGTTAGAATAAATACCTTTCTCAGTTATTGTATCTTCAAAATGACTCAATTAACGTTTCTCAGTCTGTTTAAGAAACTGTTCTATTCAGACAGTCCACATGTTGCAAGTGTTTATCTGGTAGCAGAAACACTCTTGAAAGCTACAAATAAAAAACAATATTATATTGAACTTTGTTACGCTGTTTTCCCATATATCTCTTGAAGCCTATGCTTATTTAGAAGTTGATGTTTTTAGAAGTTGGTGTTTTCTGTTTACATATTGATAAAATTATTTCAAGAGTTCAGAGTATCAGACTGCAAAACAGCACATTATTTACTACAGAAAGTTTTACTTTCCTATTTGTAGAAACTATTTTATAGATTCAGCAGGATTTATTCTTTAATAATTAATTTAATGATTATTCTTTATTAATTATCTCTCTTGCTTTGTATAGAACCTACTGTTCAAGGCTTTACAGACTGAGTAGACATTCCTGTTAATTTAATTCTTTAGTTTGGAACCTGATTTTTACAACCATGTTAATGTATTCCTTTTGATTTTTTTTCAATCAGTTTTACAAAACATTGAAAAACCACTAAAGCTTATGCTGCATTATCTTCTATTTGCCTCAGACAATTTATTTCTCTTTTGAAAGAATGTATGTAGGTGCTGTTGTTGGAGCTTTTAGCATTAGCCCTCATGCTGTGGGGTTGCATTTCTTCTCCATCTCTTCTGTATGTTACATATGTAGTGTAAAAAGAAATATATGCAACTCAGCTCCCATCTTTTATTATCAACACCACAGCTGGGTCACAATGACTTTTTTCTGTGGTTCATGTTGAGTTTGTTGTCAAGCCAGGCATCTCCTCAAAGTGCCTTGCCTCAGTCATCCAGCATTCCCTCTTTGATGCATACAGCTTTAGCACATCTGTATTTCTTGTTATGGTTTCCTTATACAGAGGCATTGGAGATTGCAGTTTGAACATACTCCAAGCATTCATCCTGTTCCTGAGGTTTATATAACTGTAAAAGAGGCATAGTATCTATCTCCCTTGCAGTTCACCTCAGCCAGCTGGCTGAATCAAACTGCTTTTCTATGTTTTCTGTTGTGTAAAATTTTCATCTTTATTTCCTTGTTACTGAGATGTCTTTCCACATTGTAAATATTTTATCAAAACAGTTTGTTATTGCTGCCAGTAGTGACTTCTGAAATGAGATTCTCATAGACATCTAATGCTGTTTGAAATACTCCGGTGCACCCTACCTGTCTTCTAGCAGCTGCTCCACAGTGACATGAAACTCCAGAAGTCCTGTAGCCTCCATGTTGTGTGTCTCAGATTCCATTGTTTTCTCAAAGGGCAGTAGATGCCAGTGGTTAGGCAGCTAAGAGCTGTAGACTTGTATGTCTAGGAAGCTCTGGAGTTCCTTCTGAGATCTTCTCAGTAACACAACCTATTACTTTCATCACCCTTCAAATTCTTCTTGCTTGTTGTTATGGTACTTTTAGCTCCCATACATGAACTCCAGATTCCTGCAATACCGTCTCCATATTGATAGCAAATTTATGCCCCAAAAGGCTCGATGGAACTGCTCAGAGACAAGTTTAGCCTTTAAGCAGCAAGGTATTTATTTAATGCAACGTTGGGGAACTCTCAGCTTGTGCCGGCAAGAAGAGTTATGAAAAGTTAGTCTAAAGCCATGCAATTTATACAATATTACAAAAGATTACATCACCTTTACATGCATATTCATAACATTGCAACATCTCATTATAATATTCATAGCAGGTGGAGTTAGGGAGGAGTCTAGGTGGAGTCAGGGGAAAAGTCTTCAATTTGGGGAAACTTTTGGTGGGAGTTCCTGTTACTTCATCCTGAGGGTCTTCTTTTTGCTCCTCTTCCTCAGGTAAACTTTTGAACTTTCTTTGAATCTGCTGACTCCAATGTTTACCTGGCAAGAGTTTCTGAGTTCTTGCATCTGTCTTTCCCCCTTATCTTCCTGTGTTCCTGCCTTGTGTCTATTTATGTGTATGTTTAGCCTTTTTATAGTTCTTTATGTTCCTGTTTTCCTACTTCGTATTCCTTTTATGTTAGTGTTCCAGCATCCTCTTGGCAAAGCGTTACTTTCGGCATGTCTTTATTTTTCATTTCTTAGCCCAGAGCATGCATTCTGAGTTAACTCTCTAAGCTTTTGCTCTGCTAGCATACATCCTGATTTAACTCCTAAGTTTTGCTCTGTTTCAATATGAGTAGATCAAAGAGATCTTATTCTGGAGGAAGTTTCTAGAATTGATTTTACAGGAAGCAGATTGTTAAACAGTTACTTTCTGAAGAATCAAACTTGAAGTCCAAATCTGGATTTTAGAAATCTCCCTGCTTTTCAAAGTAACATGGATTCCTAACAGAAAATAGTTTACATCTGTGGACTTTCAAGAGGCTTATTCTCATGATGTTTCTGTTAGATCTTTGCATCTAATGGTCTACACTAAAAGAGAACTTGGGAGTTAAGTTAAACACTAAGCATCTTCTGACATCAGAAGGATGCCAGAGCTCTTTAATCCCACATTTTCCCCCATAGAAGCCATTAGACCAACAGCGGCTTGCCTTACCTTTGAAGACAGTGATTTTGTAGAAGTTTCAGAATTGAAATCTCAGTTCTTTTCGTATCACGGGTTAGATGCTGAATGGCTCTGACAGTTTGAAGAGATGGATACCTTCTTACAAATGACAGCATTCTGTTTAAATGGTCAAGGTTCATAGATTTTCTGATGATTAACTTGTCTGCTTGTCATGATACGTTGTTTATTGGAGGTGATGATTTTCACAGATTTAATCAGAATTAATCTGATGATTATTTTACTCAGCCTTTTCATTTTGTAAGTTTTTTTGCAGTCTCATATTCTTCAGCTGGTAGGCTTATGACAAATATTACAAGAGTTTTTCCTCTAGTTAAAAAATCTTGTACCATAATAGGACTTAAACTGAGTGTTGATTTTCTTAAAAGAAAACAATTTTTGTTGTTTGATTTTGATAGTAATTATCTAGGAGACCAAAGAAGGTTCAAACTCAAAGATTTTTAACTGTTATTCTCTCTCTCTTTTTTTTTACTATTTAAAGAAAATGGTTACTCTTAGTACTTGTACTAAGTTTTCATGTAGATAGTATCAACTTCACTTAGATTTGACTGTTTTAGTGAAGCCATGCAGATTAGATTCACAGTTAAAATTCCTTAGTGCATTCTGATTGTTAGATCTGCTTTATCTTTTTACATTGACAGAGGTTCTTTTAAAGACATATTTTTTTTACATATCTGTTGCCAAAGGACATAAAGGTTTATTTGTTGCTGAATAGTTTGCAGGGGGATGTGTTAAGAGGTAGTTAAATAAGACCACCTTCTTTTAATTAGAGCAATCATTCAACCTCTAATTGCTCAAGACAAACAGAGAGTTATACCATTTGTTGACATCTCCAGGGTTCCTGTAAGAAATGTCAACTTGCTGAATGTTTTTGTTGCCTTTCAAAGAGAGTCCTTCTTTGTTAAACTATCGCCTTGGAGCCTGGACATCAGCTGACTAGCTGTCTGCATGGGTCAGGTGTTATGAGCACTGTTTCAGCGAGGATATATGTATTTACAAACAATTTTCCTGCCCTCTTTACAAGAATACTGGTGGAAGAAGGAACAATTCTATCTCTGAGAGAGAGAGTGTGAAAAAAGGTCTTTCTCCTATCAGGTTATTTCTCAAGCCACTGAGTGTTTTTCGTCTGCTATTTCCAAACTGATTGCTTTGGACATCCAGTTGGGCAAAAGTGAGCAAAACCCCCACAATTTTGAGTCCATATAAGGATAGTTAATATGCATTCCCCCCATAAAAAGATCCAACAAAAAAGTCCAAGTAACACAAAAGCAGTCACTTGCTACCAGGAGACCGATGCCATGCCCCAGGCAACAGCTATCTTGGTAAAACTCCTTTCCAACTAGTATTGTTGAGCATGACATTACATGGTATGGAATATCCCTTCAGTCAGTTGAGTCAGCTGTCCTAGCTGTGTACCCTCCCAGTTTCTTGCTCACACTCAGCCTGTTTGTTGGGCTGAGGAACAGAGGAGGCCTTGATTCTGTGCAAATACTGTTCAGCAATAGCTAAGACACTGTTAGGTTATCAACACTGATTTGCTCACCAGTCAAAAGCATAGCACCGTGGAGGCTGCTATGAAGTAAATTAACTCTGTCCTAATCAGAATCAACACAGATGTTCTTTGAGAATTTCCCTTTTTCAGAACAGAGTGCACAGGCTTAGCACATGCTTTAGAAAGAATCAGAGCCCAGAAGATTTTTATTGTTTCTTCTTTACTCCGTGGTTTCTCTTTCAATAGTGATTTGTCTGCTAGAACTATGACATCTTCCTTGCAAATTCTCTTGCTGAATAATTTCAGCACATACACTGACTTTCCCTGCTGTTGGGAAGCAGGGTGTATTCATTAGCACTCCATTTGAGACAGCATTAGTACCTCAGTACTGTTATTATCTACTTGCCTTCCACATTTTGGATAACTTAAACAAATTATCTAGCCCTTATAGAATGAATCATTCCTCCTAAAGCTTCATTCTAACAGTGGGTAGCTATTTCCAGATCCTTCAGTCAGGGTCTGTTCTTACAGTTTCCAACCTGTCCTTGAAGTTTTTTGCAGTGGCAGCAACTTCAAAAACAGCTCAGCAGTCTCAATCTTGCTGTCAGGAAATATAAAGGTTGGGACATACTCAGAAGGGTCTATGCTTCTCTTTGTTGTGTCAGTTTGGGATGTCAACCAGGCTTTCAGGGTGCATTGTGGTACTCCTACAGAACTAATGCAATGGCCTATATAGAAAGAGAAATACTTAAATCAAGAATACTGCTTCAGACAGCACTGAATGAAGCAGATATTGTGACCTGGTTCATGGCACTGCAAATAATGGTGAATCAAACCACTTGGTAACCCAAGGGGTTCATAGTGGTTCGTGATAATCCAAGAAACTTCTGTTTTGAGGCCAATCAGTAATACTAAGAGTTTTCAGAGAGGTCATGCAAGCTGTTTTTGCATTCCTCCAGAGAACAGAAATTATTCTTTACTTATAGCTAGGGCTTTGGTTAGTAAAAGTCGTTCAAGCAGCCTGGACAGCTTTAGAAGTCTTCAGGTCATAGGGGCTAGTTTATAGAAGTGTCGTCTCCAAATTCCATGAGGTGAATTGGACATAGCTTTTGCCTAGAAAGAGAGAAAATTTGTATTTCTAATAATCATTTCAGCTATGTATGGTGCCAACTGTTTCATTTGTGTCTCCTCACAGTATCACAGTGTGTCAGGGGTTGGAAGGGACCTAGAAAGATCACCTAGTCCAACCCCCTGCCAGAGCAGGATCACCTAGACCAGCTCACACAGGAGTGTGTCCAGGTGGCTCTTGAATGTCTCCAGAGAAGGAGACTCCACAGCCCTCCTGGGCAGCCTGTTCCAGTGCTCCGTCACCCTTACTGCAAAGAAGTTCCTCCTCGTGTTAATACTAAACCTCCTGTGGTCCAGCTTGCTCCCATTCCCTCTTGTCCTAACATTGGATGACATTGAGAAGAGCCTGGCTCCCTCCTCCTGACACTCACCCTTAACATATTTATAAGCATTAATGAGGTCCCCTCTCAGTCTCCTCTTCTCCAGGCTGAAGAGACCCAGCTCTCTCAGCCTGTCTTCATAGGGCAGATGCTCCACTCCTTTAATGATCTTGGTGGCCCT
>VWZO01012532.1:0-12823 GCA_013396975.1 Bucco capensis
GATGGTTGGACTTGATCTTGGAGGTCTCTTCAGCATTAACGATTCTGTGAAACTGTTAGAACCCTCTCTGTACAAACACAACAAAATCTGACTTAAGAAAAATATTCACCCTGGCCCTTCTGTCTTTTGTGCTCAAGAAGCAAGCACCAGCCTAACAGACCTTTTTCACCAATACTTGGGGTCTTTCTTGAAGCAATCAAAGCACAATTTAAATTTGAATGACCAGGGGTTTTCATCTGTGATGAGCTAGTACATTCCCTTTTTTCATTGCAAATAACTCCATGACATCAAATAGTGCATTTCATGTTTCTTAACGAGGGTTTTGCATTAAGGCTGAAGTGCTTTGAACTCAGTGTGCTTCCATTCAGCACAGCATGAAACCTTCGTGGCTAGCTGACTGATTGCTAGGAAGACCAAGAAGAAAGAACATTAGGATAAATTAGAGCATTCTGTTGGAATTTAAGTTTTGTCTTCTACCACCAGTGAAGTCTATATTTTATTTGCTGAATACATCCAGTGATGCTACTGAAGTACTGTAATTGTAGATCTGCATGCAGTTCCTATTTCTAAACTCTCCATCTCATTTAGAGGAGCTCTATGGAGTAATGTAATCCAGAAAGCCAAGGGCTCAAAGCAGCATGCATGCAAGTAGAGAGAAGAAAGTCTACTCATTTGTCCAAGTTCAGGAAGAAGTAGCAGCAAACTTCTTCCTAGAATATGGGGCTATTTGGCTGTAAACTTTTGTTTGCTTTGTAGCACATGATCTTCAAGTGCACTGATAACTTCTCTCTTGAAAGAGCAACCATCATAAAATAAAAGATTTGAAAGAAATCAAAGTGAAGCTGTAATAGAAAGGACACAAATGTGAAAGCTCAGTAAGAAGAAAGCAAAACAGCCTTGCTTGAACATTACAAGCAAGTTTTTCTTGAAATAATTCCAGCCTAGTTTATGTGAGATGCTGTCCTGAGAGGTTTTTATACTGCCATTGCTTCTTTACACATTATAACAAAGAGTGACTATATTAACCCTTTTCAGTTACCTGGCAGTTTTCTAAGGAACTGAACTGAGAACACTCATGTCCTGGGGATTTAATCATCCTAATTAGCTTAATTAAGCAGTTCTCTTGCATCTAGAGAATAGGAAGGGGGAGAGCATGTTTGCATCTGTTTTTAACCAGATGTTGCTCATTTAAAAGCTGCAGTAATAAATGAATGATATACTTCTCATATTGCCACTGGTCAACCCTCAGAGATACCCTTATGATTCCCATGCATTACAGAAAGGGAGTTCAGATGGCTACAACAGCTGCAAAAAGAATCCAAAACAGTGAAATTCCATTCATTTCAATAAATCAAACAGGAGCACTTTTCCTGTAATCTATGGAAAAATATGCCTCTCCAGGATGAAGATTCAAATGTGATAATGAATGATGTCTTTGTATGGACAGTGTGATTAGTATTGGAGACTTCTTTTCTTTTATGGTTGTCATCTACAGCTCTCTAATGTTAAGCCACATCCAGGGGATCTTGGCTAGCCATTTCCAAGTGAGCCCTTGAGCAAGGATGGAAAGATTTTACTATTTGGCTCCCCCATGGGGAACTTTGTACCCAGAATAAGCTGCAAAACAAAAGATTTTTTTTTATTGTCACTGATGGGGGGGGAAAAATGGTAAAACAGACCAACTATTGTTACACTCATAGAACAAGAATAAAAGAATATGGTTTATTTTTAATATATTGGCAATATTTTCAGTTTCTGAGAACTTTTGAAGACCAGGAATTTGGGCTAGATGGAATTCTAGGCCAGGTTTGAGTATTTAACCATGTAGACAGGGCATACAAACCCATTCTACAGCTCAGGTTTACTATGTGGGAGAGTTATAGCTGAAGTTTTCTTTTGCATTCAGCTGCACTTTAGCAAGAGTTGTTTTGTTTCACCTTCTCCTTGACTCCCGATGAGTGTTACATTTTTTTTCATGCTATCAGTGTCTGTGTGTCAGCTTTTTCTTGAAACTCTTTGACTAAATATTTCCAAACTAATGGTCTTTCAGAAAGTCTGAAGTAGAAAAAGAAAACCAGCTGGCTGCAAATTCCTATTTGCAATAGGTTTTACTCAGTTTAAATTAAATTCTCTGCTAACTGGGACTGGCAATGGAGCTTTACAGAAGTATCACTATCATTTACCATCAGTAGCAATCAGGTAGTATTCTCTAGGGACAAGGGTAAACCACAAATCATTATGCTTTGAGATAAAGAACTGAAAGATATTGAATAGAGGAATTTGAGGCCAACCCAAAACAGATGTTGGAAAAGTAGGCATAAAGAGAAGCCCTAACCCACCAAAATGTGCTGACTCATACATTAAAGGAAGGATCCAAATGAAAACAAAAACCCAAATATGAAACACACAAATGTCAACAGAAAGAGAAACCTGGAAATAGTCCTGAAATAGCAGAAGCTCTTAAGTGACCTAATCTTGGGTCTTTTTTTAAGTTTTCTGGTTTCAGGAGGCAGACTGTCAAATTCTTGCTTTCTATGCCAAAATGAACAGGGTGAATTACATGGAAAGCCTCATTTTCTACTATTGCATCAGCAGGGTGTTATAAATGAATGTGGCATGGATGAAAATCAGAACTGGGAACGCTTTGCTTTTATTGCATTTAAGTAGAAATAACTGTTAAATGTGTAAGACAATTAACAAAAAAAACAGAACACCCAAACCCAAAGTAGTGGCTTCCTTTCTCCATCAGAATAAACAGGGGCTTTGAAATAACTTTTAGTTTATAATATTTGCTCATTTACCTGTCTGTTTTTAAGAGAAGACAGAAAAACAAAACCAAATGACTGCCCAAAGTATTCTGAAGATACTGATTTTCCAGCTTTATGTTGTATTAGATAGGATCAAAGCTCAGAAGAAGGGTATGTTTTAGGTTTAGTAAGCTTAGAAGCTTGTCTTCTACTCATAGAAGTAGGATGTCCTTTGGTCAGGCTTCTCATCTGTGTATCCAAACATCTCAGGCAGCCACTGTGGTTCAGTAAATGCAGCTAATCACACAGATTGCACATCACTGGAGGAAGGCAAACATAGGTGGGGAGAGAAGAGACAAATCTCACTGCATCTGGATAATTCTCAGAACCCTCTGGCTGGTACACAGAGGTTCTATTTGTTGGGTATGTACCCAGCTCTAACTGAGTGTGTCACAGTGGTCATCTCTCCCCAGGGTTTAAAGAAAAGCATGTTTCTGGGTTAAATATCAAATGATGGGCAGCAACAGAAAAGAGGAAAATATTGCAGCCTAAAATAGATGCAACAGGAAAGAAGACTTTATGGAAATTGTCACCCCCACTCTGACTTTTTGGCTAGGTAAAAAACTTAACTAGTAAAATCCTCTATATTTTCCTACAAGTGAAGCTGTTAATGTAAAATTACTTAAACCCTGGCAAGAATTTCTTGTATGTTTGAATTCAAAGAAAAAACTCTGACTACACCACTATTCACTGAAATTCCATTAAAAAAAAAGTAAATCTAGTCTAGGGTGTCTTTCTAAGGTTCTCAGCTGAAGTAGTTTCTACCCTAAAACACAGCAAGCCTTTGGCCCTTCAGTGAATTGACAACAGAGACAACATGTATATATACACCTCGGTATCCCTAAAAGACTTAAAAAAGTCTTCACAGTTTAACTTTTTATTCCTGTTGCTAGTCTTGATCAATTTTTGTTTGAAAAGGTACTTGCCAAACTCTCGAGACTCAAAGCCCACAGTAATTCTATTACAATAATCTTCAATACGTTAATTCAAACAGAATGGAGACTTGCTAGTCAAAGAATGATAATGCACTTATCTCGTTGCTTTTCTTTGTCTAAGCATATTGATCATCTTAATTACAATCTACAGGGGAAGTAAATAGAAATAAAGGGTTTGATTTGCTCTGAAAAAAAAGCAAACCAAAATAAGTTCTCAGTACATGAAGCAGATTGAAGGCATAGGATGCAATCTGTTCTTTTGTGTCTCAGCATCATTGGGCTTGTATTGACAGGGACCCTCAAATGGAAGATCAGCTCCAGACCATTGAGCACTTCTTGGCAGTCCAGACCAATGGGATACACGCAGTGTGGCAGAAGACATGAGTGGAGGAAATTAATCCATTTGTCTTTCTATTTCTAGGTGCAGTTTAAGAAGTTAGCAAAAAATCAGTGCTATAGGACACCAGCACCTGTGGTGCTGAATATCTTCTGCAACCATTACCTGAAGGCTGGGCCCGCACAGGGGATCTGGCTAGAAGTATGGGCTCCCATAAATAAGTTTTGGAAAATACTCATGTCTGTGTTTGTTCTTGCCATTTATGTGCCTTCCTGCTCATTCCTGGTGTCTGTAATATCAGAGTTAGTGATTCTCCCACCTGCAGAGAAAAGTGATACAGGACAGCCACATCACTTGCTCCAGAGAAAGTTAGAAGTACACAAATTACATGTATTGCTCTGTCTGTGGGACAAGGACTCCCTAAAATTTTCAGAGAGGGACACTAAGAGAAATTTTAAAGCTTGTCCACTCCTTTCAGATGGCCAACATAGGCACCAAGATTCCCTGAAACCCTTGAACACCTTCATTGAGTTGCATAAGACAACAGTCAGCAGCAACATACACAGAGAGATGTTATTGAGAAACTATAACCCTTAAACAAATAAGTACAGCTTTGCAGAAACCACCATTTCAGGTATGACAATTCATTTCAGCCTGCTTTTCAGGTAAACTTTCCCTTTAAGGCTTTCTTTTAAGACTGGTGTTTGAACACTCCTAAAATGTATGCAGGAGAAGCTTAGTCCTGTTGGGAGCAGGGAGTTGGACTCAATGATCCTTATGGACCTCTTCTGCCTTAAGATGTTCTATGTGTTCTATGATTCTATGAAAAAAGTCAACAACATTGCTTACTTTTGTATAGAAAACAGGTGGAAATGAAAGACTTCATCAGAACTTAGCAGATCAGAGTCATAATTCTCCTGACCTCGGGGAGGAAACTGTGTTTTTACTACTAATTGTAACTGTTGTTTGTGTTTTGATAATGTGGCATCCTATGGGAGCTGAGTCACTGAAAACAATATCTTGCTTCTCCTGAAAATTTTATGAACTTTTCAGTGGACTGCTGCTAAATCTTGCAGGTTTGCAATGAAAGGTGGTATCAGGGAGCAAAGCACCAAAATGAGCTAATATGTGCCAGAGATATGAAAGCAATACAAGAGCTTTTGGAAGCTTACCAGAGGGAAGAAAGCAAATCTACTCATAAATAAGAAGACAAGAAATTAATAATGTTTCATAAGTGACTGAGATAACTTACAGTGGTATCAAGCCTGTCATCAGCAAGAACATACCTCAGAGAGGATGAAATATTAGGAAGAGAGGAAAACTACTCAAATACCTCAGAAAATATGAATGCATATAATCCAGCTGGTCTTGATCATATCTTAGGGCAATCACCTCCCAGAGTTATATAAGCTGCAGGCTTCACCTGCACTTGAAAGTAACAGCACTGAAACTGATGATGTGGCCCCATAATTGAGCACGATTGAATTACTGAAGGTAAGGAAGTTACTGCATGGCAGCTGAGCCATGGTCACTGCCTCTGTGTGCTCTCAGCTAAGTAATGTCTATTCGCTTTCACTAGCAACATAAAACCAATTTACAGAAACTGAAACAAAAAAAATGAGTGCTCTTATTCCAGTTCAAGAGTGGCATATTTCACTTTGACATTAGTAGATTCACAGTATGTTTCAGGTGAACTAAAAGGTTGGGAGGTGTAAAAGGGTATGGTAAAGCTAAAATAAAAGTAATTTACTCAACAACTGGATAAAAGTAAATCCTGTAGTGACCTTCAGACAAGGAAGGAATACTCTTTAGAAATATTCTGTGAAAAATAACTTCTTATAAATTAAGGGAAGGGAAAACATATCATGCAAGAAACAGCCGACAAGGCTGTTTATCTCACAAGTACCTCCCCATTTTCCAATTGATCTTGCTTTTCACTCAGTAAATTGTGTAATAAAATATTCTCCAAAGTCAGTGAATGAATTAAAACGTGGCTGCAGTGATCCCCACTAGACAATACGTGAGCTGCTGAAGAAAATACACTGGACAGAAAACTTGATTTGTTAGAAGTGTTAAAATAAACGTAAGGAGTACTGCAGTCATTTGTAAATTTTCTTTTGCATTAAGCATCACATTTCACAACGTATGATCTGGAAAAAAGTCTAAATTGACACTGAATAGAAGATACCATCTGAATTGAAAACTTGGAAAGAAGTTTCAAGTGCCAGAATGAGTTTTAAGAGCACTGCATTTGTACACTATTCATGTTAGACAAGTGTCTTTTAAAATGAGCACCCCATTAATGGACAAGTAAACAGCTCATTAGTAAAGGCCTCCAGGTGATAGTACACAGAAACTTGTACTACTATAACAAAATCAAGTACTACCTTACTGCCATAGAGCACTGAGATAGAACAAAAGGGATTTAGAGAGATTTAAATGCCAGATTCAATTGAAGGTTACCCCTACTAACCAAACACACATTCAGGATAAGAAGAAAAAACTGGGAGTCAAAAAATGCTGCAAGGTACATAAAGAGAACAGAAAAGAGCATGCATGCAAAGGAAGTTTAGATTGGATATTAGGAAAAATTTCTTTACTGAAATAATTGTTAGGCATTGGCACAGGCTGCCCAGGGAAGTGGTGGAGTCACCATCCCCAGAGGTGTTCAAAAAACATATAGATGTGGTACTTAGGGACATTGTTTAGGGACATGGTGGTGATAGGTTGATGGTTGGACTTAATGATCTTATGAAAAATCTGAGAAGGGAGGGAAAGAAGGGTAATAACTTGCAAAAACTTCAAGGTGGTAGAAGTCTAAAGCAGGCAAATGGGGCTAAGAAATGGTAAAAACAGATTAGACCTTTGGAATGTAAAATGGTAAATGAGGTTGTGTTTTTTGTTTTACTTTTGCCTTCTGGAATAATACACAGATAATCAAAGTTCTGTGACATGTTATTTCCAGGCTGGAGGCCAATGTCATCAGAAAGTCTTTAGTATTAGCCACATATTGGCAGTGAGCAGGTTAATGTGATCTAAAAAATCTTCATTTTTCCATTAATTTTGTGTAGGGTTATTCTCATTCTGTACCAAACTTTCCTAAGAGCTCTAGTTTTGTGATATATAAAATGAAAAAACTGCTTGTATGTTTCCTAGATAGCCATGGTTCTGTGAATATACATTGCCTGATCTCTAAAGTCTTTCCTTTGCAGGAGAGTGATGTTTTCAACTGGTTGTGTAATAAAGCAGGTCCTTTCCTCTGTTTTTCTTACCAGCAGGTTTAGAATGAGTAAATGTTCCAAAACCACATTTCAGTACCTTCTCCTTCCACATCATTTCTTTCAGGATCTCAAATCATATCTCTGTCTACATGCTGTGGAGTAATAGAAACTCAGTCCCCATGATTGGTAGCTGGATGGTTATTGTTGATTTCACTATTTCTGCTTTTTCTTTTAATGAACATGAACACTGTTTTTTGATATGTCATAACATATCTCCTGCTTAAGGGTACATTGGGGAAATCAAAGATTAGGGTAACTACTGGTAGGAAAGTTGGAGGAGGTGATCATGATGGATAAAAACCAAATTCAGAATAGTAAAGAAGAAAGTACCAGTGAAGTTTTCAAAGATGTTTAATTATTGGCCTAACAATGCTCACACTGGAGTAAGCAGTAAATATGCTACTTGTTTCAAGAGCTGAAGTGTTACATGTTGTAGACAAAACCCCTAACCTACTGGGAGGAGATGGACAAAGAATGAAAGCCCTAGGTGAAGTCATTTGACTTCAGAAATTGAGGGAATGGTTTTATTTTTGAAGGCTGTTTCAAATCTTTCCTACACAGGAAACATATAAATAGAAGAAGATGGAAATTTCTTCTCAGGACTGAATTTTTCCTTTGAATTATGGTGGCTTAAATCTGAAGACTTGTTTCAGCTCACAACCAACAGTAAAATTAAGATGCAGTGTTTTTAAATGCCTTGCAATGCAGTAAATGAGCACTTACTGCGTAGCCAATGGCCTGCAGAAGATGTATGTTCCCACAGGCACATTGCTCCAGGTTGCTCAGTTAGTGGAAGAAAATGCATTGATGAGGACACTGCAAAGCACCCAAGCTTGATCTCTGCTCTCCTCCCTAGCTCTGTGTCCCTCCTTCATCCCCAGCAATGCATCTCTAGAGGGGATGACATCCTTTGTAGGTGGATTTCCTTCAAGGCTGTTATGATAGGAGCAGGATATGTATCAGTGCAGCTGGGCTTTTTGTTTCATTTTCTTTCAAAAAGGTCCAAAGATGGCTGCTGATGAGATCAAGCTTTACATTATGTTCTTGTCTTTCTCTGCAAAGAAAACTTGTGCACTTTTGCTGACACATATTGTATTCTCAAATTGCCTGTGCTGAGGCTTTTCATGCTTCAGTAAAGACATTCAGCTTCTCACTCCTTAACCACTTTCCATGAGACGACCAGTAGAGCCATCTATATTTATCAGTTATTTGCCTTGATTTCTCCCCACTTATTCTAGCAACAATTATTTTTACTGGAACAAATTGTGACTTTGAAATGTGTTTAACACAGTAGACAAAATAAAGACTTTTGACTTCTAGTTTTGAGGTCAGTGGTAACACCCTGCATAAGCAGAATGGGACTCTGAAGTCCAAAGTATGAAGACAAGAGCTAGGTGAAGAGAGCCCATTAATTAATAATCCTCAATTCCCTCTCTCACTTCAAATACATTAAAAGACTAGTACAGGCATCTAAATTAAAAAGAAACTGTCTGTAGTTCAAGGCATAAATTTTACCTTGATGCTGAGGACCTCATTAGGGATACAGGGTGGGATACATAAATACAGACTGATAATTCCGGTGGGATACATAAATACAGACTGAGAATTCCATGAATGCACAGTACAAATTAGAACCATCTCTCTGCATTTAGCAGGCACCAATAACGATCTTAGGACATCATTTCCTCATCTGCAGCACAAGTGGTGACGTGCTTATCATCTTTAGGGTAGTTGCTCAGGCAGTTCTGAGCTTGGCACCCAATACCGTCCCCCCAACCAGATGGCAGAGAACAGGACTGCCATGCCCTAGTGAGTGAGGGAGCTTCTTGTTTCTGTGTCATCCCTGTTGTTTGTATGGTCGGTGGGGATAGAGATGGGAAGAATACTTCATCACTAAGAATCCCTGTCTAATTGAGGTACAAACATCTTCATCAAAACACTGGTTAGTTTTATGCCAGTCGGAGGCAGTTGACAGTGGTAGCAAATCTGTTCAACTGCTAACTAAAAAGAAGAAATAACTTTTAAAAATAGAGTTGTCAGGTGAAGGCAGAAATATTTCCTTCCTCTGAAGGCTGTGGGATTCAAGCATTTCACATAAATACACTTAATTCAGTAAAGTACTGTTCTTTCAAAAAGAAGTAAATTGGCAGAAGGGTGCATCAGTCAGCCAGGCCACAGGTGACAGCTGGATTAAAGAAGATATTTGTCCCACTGGAGGAATAAAAAACTCAGGAAAAGATTTGGTTTGATTTGGCTTTTCTTTTTAAATAGAAACCCACCTCTTTTTGACTGAAGACTTGTGAGATTATTTATTTTGGTTGAGCTTTGATTGAAAATAATTCTTGTTAGGATTAGCCCGGTCTTTACATCCAGAGGGATAACCAATTGCCAGAGAGGCTATCCTTGATGTGTGAGGCCAGCTTCTATTAGTCATAGTTAGCTGGGGCTGCTGCAACATCATCTAGAATCCACTTGAAACATTAATTCAGAATAGCAGTAATTCTGCACACCCACACTGGCTTTCAGCAAGGTAAGCAAAGATGGAGCCTCTGTAGTTATGAGCAAAGACCTGTACTGGAGCTAGCAGTGGCACAAAAGACCTTTGTGCCCTAGAGAGATGAGTACATGGGGCCAAGTACTGCTCAGAACTGGAGGGAGAAACACAAACCTGAGCATGGTGTCTGGTGCATTTATTTACCAAACAATCACTGGAAGAGCTGAGGAAGTGTTATTTTAGATGTAGTTTTGAAGACTCACAAGAATGTCATAGAAGGTCGTGAAGGATAGTCTTGGATTAAATGACAATGGCTTTTCTAAAGAGAGCGAACTGTGGTAAACTAGGAATACTGATTAGGAAATTCAAATGACCTGAGAAATCAGGGACTTAAATGATGAAGTGACTTAGGATTTATTCAGATCAAAGTTACTAAAAACTGTCAGGAATGTGCATAACAAGCAAGCTGCAGGCTTCCTTGCATTAGTAATCTCCCTCTCCTTCTCAAGAGAGGTATTAGGAAGAAGCAGAGAGCTTGGAAGAAGTGAAAAAAGCTACATCAGCACAGACTATGACTATATTACTTGCCTGGAAGCACTTCCAAGTTCCTTGGTCTGGGTGTATGCTTCTGATACATCCCAAATCCCATCCCTTCTTCCTCCAAATGCACTCTGATTAGTATCATGAGGCAAGCTTTACAAAATATTTGATCTGAATCACTGGAGGATCAAATTCCCTGAATAAATTGCAGGTAAATCTGTACATAGCCAAAGAAAGCTGGAATCAGGTAGCATACTGATGCAGCAAGAATTTGCCATGAAGGAGACAAGTTAAGTTTAGTTTATAATATTAAAACAAGAAACAAGATAATGCAGCTATGGGATCGGGAGGACAAGAAGAGAAATGGGACAGTAATGCAATACAGATACATGGAAAATAGTTGGAACTGTTCTTTGTTTACCCTTGATAACATATGCCACAGTGAGGAGGCATGGAAAGCCAATGACCTTTGGAAACAGCAGTCAGAATGAGCATAAGAAAATGGAAGTCATCACAAGCAAACGGAAGTGACAGACTATGTGGACAACAGCAGTGCAAAGATTTTTGAACTGATACACCAGCTTGGCCAATAAGCAGTCTAACCATGCTTTCAGGACAACAAACTCATCTTCTAGTAGAGGAAATCAGGGGCATTGGGAAGAGGTGTAGTGAAAGCACTGCTTCTTTTGACTGCCAGCACCGGCTTTAGATGCCCTCATGTTGCCCTACCAAGTGAAGGGTGGTGGGTGGTAGTTCTCAGTTGACTCAGAGGCAGACACTGACTTAATAAGCTGAATGTAGTCAGCAAAGAGTGTGATATTAGATGATCTCTGTTGCTGAAACTGGAAAGAGAAAAAAATACTATGAACAGAAGCAAAACACCTGAACATTTGACATTGAAACACTCAGGTACAGATGGATATGAATTGACTGTGAATAGGCAGAGAATGGAGGCTAAAAGATTTTTAGACATGAAGGCAGAGCAGTCTCGAAGCAAGCTTCCTAAATTATATAGGGGAAGTTGTAGTCAGGTAGGGGTTGGGCTCTTCTCCATGGCAGCTAGTGACAGGACAAGAGGCCATGGCTTGAAGTTGCAGCAGGGGAGGGTTAGACTGAACGTTAGGAAGCACTTCCTCATGCAGAGGGTGATTGGGCTCTGGAATAGGCTGCCCAGGGAGGTGGTGGAGTCACCGTCCCTGGAGGTGTTTAAGAAAAGATTGGATGTGGCACTGAGTGGCATGGTTTAGATGTTTTGGTGTATTGGGTCATAGGCTGGACTTGATGATCCTGGGGGTCTTTTCCAGTCTTCGTGATTCTGTGATTCTGATTCTGTGAAAAGAGTTAGCTAATTTGCAGATGAGGCCTGTCTGGATAATGAGAGCAATTTCTATATAATTCTTTAAGGTTTTATCTTAAGAATGTGTTTCTAGACATAAATAAGAGACTCTGAATTTGAAGAGGCTTTCCATGATAGACAATGCCATCATTGCCATATGACTATTCAACAGTTTCCTGTAATTCTTTGATACAAATTTAGCTAATTATTAGTTCTATGAAGACCAGTTTCTCAGAGACAGATCAAACCTCATATAGATTGCTGTTACTCAATAGCTAGATAAGCTTCATACAGGAAAGAAAAATAATCTCCCAGCCACAAATCTTGCTTTATTCCTTGGAATGATTACAGTCAGTATGTGGGATTGAACTCTTCACAACCTATCAAATTTTGCTACTACACCACCAGACTTGAGCTTTACCCATACAGACACATCTCTGTGTCCTTTTGTGATCCACATCTGCATCGTCGAAGCTTGCTCTTGCTTCTCTTTATTTTTATTTCATTAACTGCACTAGACCAGAATAGTTCAACACTTGCAGTGAAAGCTTCAGGAAAGCATAGGGTGATCAGTTACTCTGTGCTTTAAATCATAAATATGTATAGCCAGAAATAGCCAGAAATGTGGTATTTGACCTTCACCCCTACTCATGTGAAATACCACCAAAAAATTACTATTTCTGCAAGAAAAAAAGCTGTTATTTTTGTGTCTTTGACTAAGTTTAGGCTTTATCATGATAAAGATGGCAAGGAAAGCATATTTTTTTTTTTTTTACTAGACAATTTGATGTAGGTAGAAAAAGGACTGGGAAGCTTTCAGATACACCAATATTTTCATGTTTGGAACATAAATCCAAATGCCTAGGCTTTCCTGGCACTTCAGTAGCATAAAGTATTCTCTCTGTAACAGTAGATAGACCTGGAAAGGACTATGAGAGATTTTATTGTTAATGTCCCTACCCAGAGGAATGTCCAACAGTAAGAAGCAAACTATCTGGATGTAGTGGCTTCAGCAACCCAGTTACTCCTACCTCAGGAGTGAGTGAGAAGAGGGGAATGCCTCATTTCATTAAAAAAAAAAAAAAAAAAAAAA